>WBMZ01002239.1:289-34922 GCA_013400975.1 Atrichornis clamosus | reverse complement strand
TTGATGTCATCTGCAGATTTGCTAAGGGTGCACTGCATCTCTTTGGTTAATTTTATTTATCCCTGTTGCTCTTCATTTAACTTGCTCAGGTTTTTCTACCTTATTTGGGAAGGTGAAAAGTGAGCACATTGCAACTTTACACAGTTGTATAATGTTTTCAGTGTCATTCTCTCTTCCTTTGCAGTTAATTCTGAGTATTTAATCTGTTTCTTTAATATCCTATTCTCCCTATGTGGTTGCTTTTGTTTTTGTCTTTATTGAGCGTATCCTTGAAGATATGGTTACCAAAATATTTAGTTAACTTAGAAATTACGCTGATGCCACTGCCACATCAGAACCAATGTAGTTTAGGCATTAGATACAGAATTAAACAACACTTCCGTGTAAGAAAGGTTTAATATTGATAGGCCAGTTGTCATGAAAGTAAGTGAAAGTATTCATGACCTTGAATTGCCTGATAATGGGCAATGAGCCTCAGGTCTCAGACCATCTTGAAATTAGTTCTAAATCTTTAAGATCGTTTATTTCTAGTCTCTGCAAATCCCCTTTTTCATAGTTGTTAACCCCAGTTCTAAATTATTGATCTTGGAAACCTGCTGGGACTCGAGTATGAGATTTTATTTGCAGAGGGATAGGGCTACAAAGGGCTAGTGTGATTTTACATCTCTTTTGCATAATAGCTCTAACATAGAATGCCTAGTTTAACGTGTCATTCAAGGGTGTGCAAGATGTAGCATCTGTTGGTGGAGTTGATGAACAAGATGATGATGCTCTTAGTGAATATGGAAACAAAGGGTTATAAGGTGTTGTTTCATTCTAAAATAATCTTATTCATTGTAAGGACAAAAAAAAAAGATAAAATCTTACATACAAAGACAGCTGCTGTTGTTTAATTTGGCTTTGACCAATGCTATCATAATTTCCTCTTTGTATTTGAGTGAGCCCTTGTGCCTGGTGATACATGCATGTGACAGTGCAGTTGATACTGACATTCAACTGGGTCTTGGGAGTGGAAATTATATTTAAGCTCTGACACTAGTACTCAGTGTTGAAATTGTTGTGGATGGCCTCAGTTTCCAGAAAGATGTACTGTGAAATCTGTGTGTACTCATGGTAGCACAAGTCATTTGATTGCTGAGACTGAATGGAGCTTTTGTGGGTACTGGCATTTATGCATGTAAATATATATGTAAATATGTGGACATATTTGAGTTACTATGATGCATGGCAGAAAGTAGTAGTAGTAGTTTGGTCCAATACATTTCAACTTGCAAGGTTTTTTCATTCTCTTCTATTTTTCTTCCATTGAGATGACTCCTTGGAGTTTGAATGCCAAACCTGCACTGGGGAGATGTTTTCTGCTTTGATGAAGCACATGAAACCAGTAGTCATGAACGGTTAGGAATATGCTTTATGCATTTGGGATGGTGCAGAGGAGAGCAGCACACAGAGGCTTGAAGCCATGCTGGCTGTTCTTTGGTATCTAGGGCCAGCTCTAAGAGAGCTTACAGTTGATTTTGTTGGAAGAACCAAGAGCTGATGTTGCACACAAATTCCACTTGCATATAATGCTTTATACTGCAGAGATGTGAAAATAGACTTCTTTCCAAGAGTTAATAAAATGAGACAGTCCTATAATAATATCAGAGCTTATGCTGTGTGTATTTTTCATCTTAGCCAGGTAATACTTTTTCTGCAACAGTTGAATTAACTGGTTATTATTTGAGGAACTTGGTATTTAGAACAATAAATAATGACAAGTATAGATTATCACTATTTCATAATTTTATAATTATAATAGTTTATTATAGTGTAATTTGTACTGATATCAGTAAACATAATTTTAGGTGAATTTTCCTCTAAATGCCCTTAAAATGCAAGTTACAATAGAAATGCAAAGGCAACTATTACCTTCTAGACTGCTCACATTACTATAGCCACGAGGCAGTGAAACCTATATTCAGTTTAGTCCAGCAAAATTATTTATGCAGTCTAATGATGAATTAAAATACTAATGAATTGAGTTGTAATAATCTTTAGAATATTCTTCTTACATAGAAGAGAAGCCAAGAAATCTCTTAAAAGTTCTCATTCAAAATCAGGTTTTTTTATCCATACCACCTGTATTTGGTGATAAAATGACAGTGCTTGATTAGCAGCAGATACTTAAAATTCAAAGCAAAGTTTGCTGTCTCTTTTTGTAGTAAAATATGTCACTAGTTTTAGAAAATGCTGTGTCTTTAACTGGACAGTACTAAGCCAATAAGGAAAATACATTTGTAGACTAGTAGTAGTTTGGATTAAATTGGGAGGGTAGAGTGATCTTTTTCCCAGTAAACAAAGTGTACAAGATGTATGGAATTTCAGAATTGTAACCTTGTAAAGTAATTTGGAATGCATGCATAAAACTACTACATTGGTTCATACTTTTATCCTGGATGTAGGACAATGTGACTTACGCTTTATGAGGAAGATGCAAAGAACTATTTCTATTTTTAAATACTTGTTCACAAAGAACTTTTAAAAAATCCATTATTATCTTTAATCATACTGGTCCTCATAAAATAAGCTTAATACCAAAGTTACTATTCTGTTTGCAGAAGAATATTTTTGGATTAAGCTTGAGTGTGAATGCACATAACTACACAAAGGGAAATGCTATCTCTTTTGTTCTGTAGAATTTGAGAAAGCTGCTGGTTCTGTAAATGAGAGTTCTTAAGACATAGTTTAGATTAGCTCCTGCCAGGCTTGTTACTTAATTCTCTTGAGGCTGCTTTTCTTAGGAAGTATTTGGTGTTGATACCAGGACTTCCATGTTCCTCCTAGTAATAATATCCTAGAAAAACTTCTGTATACCGCTGCTGAAATGTATATCTACCCAAACAGAGGATTTTCACTTTAATTAAAAAGCACTTATATCCTGAATTTAAAGTAGATTAGGTGTCATTAACTAGCACAGTTACAAAGGGGTCTGTTATATTTATTCTTTGGTTGTGGGTATTTTTCTTAAATATTTACTTCAAGCTTGTAATAATATGTGTAGCTGGGTTGGATTTAGCAAGGGTAAACACAGCATTATTTTATTTCAAATCCCCTTTGCTGAAGTTGTAATGAGAAGGGGTTTAGCTAATTAGAACTGCCAAATAACTCAAAATAGTGCAGGAAATGTCCAGTTAGAATAAATGGTACCAAGCATTCTGTTTAAGTGCCTTTAAAAGTGAGAGAGTTGTTCCCAGATCTTCCAGAGTGAAGGTGCTTTTTTAAGCAGTACAGCAATTGCTCATACGAGTCGTGATTGTACATAAAGACAGGTTGGCTTGTTTGGAGGAGCCATACACCACCCCCAGCCCCCCAATTTCCAATATTGTGGGGATTGTATGGGGGTGGGTGTATGTGTGATTTTTTTTTTAGATTAATCTTATTATTACAACAAAACAGAAACAAGTATGTACCTTCTCAGAGGAAGGGTGCTGTAAACAACTGAGGCATAAGGTTGAGTAAAAACTTGGTATACATGTAGTTCAACATAAACTGTTATTTTGGCTGTTGTTTCAGTATCTGAACTACTGATTAAGTCTCTATCATCACAGCACACAGACAGCTTCTCAGTCAGGCTTTAGCTGTTAGTTGAACTTCTTAGTTACCTGTAACTGCATTTCATGAAAATATAAGCTGCTTTGTTTAAATTAAATATTACATTTTAAATACCAAATGAAGTTAGTGATTCGTTGACATGCTTAAGTGTTCTCCAGAGGCAATAGTCAGTGTTGTAATGATATATTTGCTTGTTCTAATTGGTGAGAAGTTGTTGAGTAACTAAAAGGCTGTTATTGATCAAGCGCCATGTATGTAGATGGGTTTGAATGCTATTTAATTAGAATAATGCCTATTATGTTTTTAAAGCACTGTTACCGGGGAGTGTCTTAAACATGGGCGTGCCGTGTGTCATGGCAAACACTTCTCCGTGGCTGGGAGGAAAGACTATCCCTTTCGAATTGCCCAGGTGAGGGAGAGTAGGAGCCTAGCAGAGGTCTCAGAAGTCCAGAGGTTGGATGGTTTTGTGAAGCGAACTAAATGCTCAATTTTTAAATGTAGTCAGCCTTAAAATTGAGATCTAAAGGGAATAAATGCATATTGAAAATGTAAATTCCCAAAGGGGAGAGGAGCAAGACCCACTGGCGTGAAGACACAGAACTGTGGAGTTGGATGTGTCCTCCTTAATTAAGTAAAAGGCTTTTTAGCTTGGAAATTGCATGGATATACCAAAAGTGTGTAAAAGTTGTGATTGTATAAGAACTTACCTTTATTTTTGCTAACAAGTAATGGCCTAAACATTTTCTGAATCAAGAAGTAGTGTTATTTTTATGATTTGTTGCTAGGTTCCATGTTACAGGGTGAGACACCTGAAATTCGGTCTATGGATTTTAATTTTGCTTTAATTAGATTAAATAAAGCCAGACATTAATATTTTAAAATCCTGCTTATATTAGTTTACAGCTTCTGACACAAGTTCATGGTAGCACTGTCACATTAAAAATTTTTTTAAAAAAGCTGTGTTGCGTGTCTTGGAATTATGAACTTGCCTTTTTTCATGTTCCCAGATGTGGAAAAACTAGGACATCCTTAGTACATGTCCTTGATCCTACTGCTTAGGATGTTAGCGGTGGATATAACAGTTGATTGTATTAATTGCACAGTGGCTTAGTGCAGTCTGTCTGGCAATGGCACTGCTGTAGCCAACACACAAATAACACTGCTGAGTGGATAAAATCTCATTTAATGGGAGTGACTTAATCCCCTGAGTTTGCTCTGGGGTTTGGATTTGTAGCAAAAATGTTAGTTCTTAGAGCTATTGTAGCTGGAACAAGTACTGCTCTTACTGAAAACTCAACCTAAAAAAGTAAATGTGTTTAATAATGAAGTTTTAAAAGCATTTGATAATGTCAGTGTTTTAAACATTACAACAGATTGTTTCTGTTACTTCTAAGATAATTTTATCTTTATATACAACAATAAAATTATTGTCCTAAACATGAAGATACAAAACACAGAAATTATTTTGAAGCACACAAGAGAAATTGCATCCCAGTCCAAAAAAGAAATTTACTTTCTAATTGTTTCGTCTTATTGGCTTGGCTAAAATATGTGTACTACTAAGAAGCTTATGTATACTTAACATAAATAAAAGCAAACTGTCCATAACTAAGAACTTTAGTAAATTGAATATAAATAAGTGTGAGTTTCAATTACTTTTCCAAACATTCAATTTTAAGACAGACTGCATGAAGAAATGAAAGTTATGTGAAAACACCACCTGGGTGTTTTGGATTACGGGGTTAATTAATCTTCAGTGATTTCATGTGGAATGGGAGAAGTACTAAAACCCAGCAACTGGTGTGTAACCACTCTGTGATTTGACTGACAAGTAGTTAGCAGGTAAAAATTATTGTGCATTGTTGATACAGAATTTTTTGTTCTTTTGGGATACTTGAAAGTTGGGGCAAGAAACTGGATGCACTTAGAAGATACTGCAGGGTGTTTTTCTTTTAAAATAGTAAGTAATTTTTAAACCAATTGAAGGTTAGTAACTGCATCAGGAATACCCATTTGTGATATTTTACAGTAAATGAAATAGTTAATACCTAAACATTTTAGTTAGGATTCAAAATAGTTAGTGAAAATAGGTAATTCCTTTAAAGCACAGAATGAGGGCTTCTTTGCATTACTGAAAATTCTGCAGATTTTTTATGTCTTACCTGTATTTGTCATTGGCAGACTTATATGTTCACAGTACTGACATTCTGCTGGGTAAAGTTTTAAAACATGTTTGTGAGTGCTTGAATCTAACAGCTCTGAAAAAAACCAACAAGTGTGCAGAATTTTTGTAAAATCTAATCCATAATTTTAGGTGAGACAAATGCAGTGTAAGATTCAGAAGTGACTTTTGTTGTACTTGTTTTGGGGTGGGGTTTTTTTTGTTTGGTTTGGTTTGGTTTTTTTTAGTTGATATGGATTCACAAACATGTGAATTGAGGTCAGTGCAGCCACTGTATTGAAGTAACACATAGCTGAAAGCAAGGCTAATGATGACTGCTTAAAGAAGAATTTTAGTCTGTTAAATGTCAGTTTGAACAGCTCCAGATGACATGGAGGAAGAAGAGTCAAACTTGTGTGTGAGAGCTTTTGGACAATCTTCGAGCAAAGAATAAGAAACACATTACAAGGATTTTCGTGGCTGTTAGGAATTAGTACATGAGATTTTATAGGTAAAATGAGGGTGTTTTGATAACTACTTAAAAACAACTTACTTGAACTGAACCATTCGGACTTCATGACAGTGAAGTGCGGAATGCCTATCATTGACTAGCAGCTTTTTGGACAGCTGTTGGAAGAGGAAGGAAATGCAGAGATTTGTGGCATCTTTGGTAGTTCATAGGCACAGGAAAAAAACCTATATATTTTTTAAAAAAAGATGTTACTGCAGTTCATTAATAATAATACCTCTGAATTGCTCAGTCATGGCCTGTGATCATAGTATTAGCTATGAAATGAAAGTGCTGGGGATGTCAGTTGCCAGGCTGCTCAAGTTGAGCTGAGTCAGTCACCTAGTATTTTATGGGCTACAGAAGGTAGGTGTGAGGTGCTTCAAAGAGAATAGTTACTAGTGTTTATAGGGATATTTTGGTAGCTCTTGCTTCTCCTTAGTAACTCTGTGTCTCAGGTAAAATGAATTTTTGAAGCAATAGGTCCCCAATGATACGCTGTTTCCAAGCCATGCAAGCTGTTTTCCATCCAGTATCACCTGGGGAGAGTATAGCTCCGTGTCCAGACATTCCTTGCAAAGCTGCTGTTCTTTGTCTTGTGCTAGTATGAGCATGGGACTGATGCTTGGTGGTGATTTTTTTCCACTGCAAAGTCCAGTAATTTCTAGAAACATAGGAGGTGCTCAGTGGTTCAGAAAGTTACAGGTCAAATGTTGTTGAGCTAGCAAGGACGTGGGGAAGGGAGAAATGGGAGAGGAAGAGGGTTAAACTCTGAAAGAGAAATTTAGACTTACAGGTGAATGCTTTTCTTGCAGCTCACGTGTATAAGGTATACATGTTTTATATCCTGTCTCCCTAGCCCCTTGTTTGCCTGAATTTTCAATTTGTAACTTAAATGCACAGTTTTGCAGCAGATTGAGCATGAAAATATTGATGAGGTTGTGTCAGTTCAAATCACCTATCGTATTTCCTCAGGATTTAAAATCTAATTTTGAGATTGTACTAAAGCAGAGTAATGTACACAGGTGACCTGCTGGTTACTCAGACACTTGTGGAAGAGCTTCATGTTAATGTTAGTGTTGAGAGATACTCTCCCTGTGCAGGCATAACCAATGCTGTGGAGAAGAGAGGTGTTTTAGCAGGAACAGTGGAGAGATAGCTCCAGATACTCAGGACTTTAAGAAGAAATGGAACCTTGCTTTTAATGCTTTTAAGTGTTTCTGATAATTTGATTAAAATTTTAACTGACTTTAGTGATGAGTTCTTATTGTTTAATGAGCTCTTCCTTGTCTCTTTGGTTAAATATAAAATAAGGGAGGGGAATTTAGGCACAGATAATTGTCTTTTTGGCACATGGAATAATGAAAGTGTAGACCTGACAAGAGGATGTTAGAAAAAATTTTTGTTCAACCAAAAACAAAGGCCATAATTTAGCGTGATGGTGCAACTTAAGTCCTGTGCTTTCTTTCTCACCTTATACAGAAATTCTTAATGCTTGATGCAAAAGGCTGCATCAGTTTGCTTCATACAGGGGGAAAGAATGTTGCTCAGGATGCTTTTTGGAACCTTTTTGAATATTAATAACAAAGTGTTTAGTCTCTTGAATAAAACATTAACTAATTCATGCTGGACGTGGTAGTGGCTTTTGGAATTGTTACTAAGGGTACCCACTGGTGCCATAGAAACTGCACAGACACAAGGCTTGTGACATGAGGATACAAATTATCCAAGTTGTCAGTGAAGGAATGTAATTTGACTGTCAATATCTACGTGTTAAGATAAACTGTGGAAAGGAAGTAGCTAGTTTTTTAGAACCAGGAATAAAGGTAGGAGATTGCTGGTAAGGAGCTATATTTTTATTTGTAGCCAAATAGCTAGCATTTTGGTTTAAAAATTATAGATTCCACATCCTTTGTCATGAGACAGTCTTCTTCCCACACCTCAATTCTGTTGCTTTTGATTGTGTCCACAGAAGCTTGAAGATTAGTGCTGGTAGCTGCTAGAGCTCTCTGTAGTAAACTTGCTCATGGTTCAAATCTGCTTGTGAAATAGTATAAATTGCTGGTATTGATGGTAAGCTGCATTCAGGAGCAGTCAATAGTATTATCAAGGCACTTATGAATGCTTCCCAAGGGGATTTGGTATGTCTGGGAGGGTTCTTATCTTGTGGATTGTTGTTAAGCATGTGCTAATGGCATTATGGTCCAAGCGACTGGGAGTAGTGATGGTACACCCAGGTTCTGTCTGATAGAAGGCACACTGGAGCTGAGGATGCTGAGTGGTGTAGTCAGAGCTTGTGGCTTCATGGGAAGGGAAGAAGGAGGAATATGTGGGTTCTGTATTTTAACATAGATGATCAAGTCAAAGTACCTTCAGTTTCTTTATTATGTTACATAGCCAAATGCTTGCAGAATCAAATGGTATTAGGTAGCTAGTTTTTATTGTGATATTTAGTATATGCTAACCTTGATTTTTTTTTTTTTTTTTTTTTTCACCTGCATCTTTCCACTGTGGTAGTCTGGTCATGAAACAAAAGTATATGCCAGAGTAACCCTCTAAAAGGGCTTGGCAGGGGATGAAGTAACCCCTATAAATATAGGATTTGGCTGGGAGTAGTATGATGCTTTTACAGCAATAGAGGCCATTCTACATCTAACAGAATTTTATTTGTTCTTGTTCATAAAATATCTCGTCAACCACAGACACAGGGGGTACTGTGGCTCTTTGAAACTCTTTGAGATCTCAACAGCGTTGAGGTTGAGCCTGTGCTAATTAGAGTGGTTTGTTTCGATGGAGGTGGTGTCTTCACACAAGGTACTTGGTCTAAGAGCACAGGGTTCACAGCAAAGCTCAGCTTTGAATGGAATCTGCTGTGGTCTGTAAGCTGTCATCAGATAGGCGTTTAATAACTCAAAAAGGCTGATATTTCTGGATCTAAGCTGGCCCTTGAAATAACTGAGTACCTTCTCTGTGATGATATGTTTGTTTCGTCCATTTTGCACCAGAGCTTGGTCATGCTGGTTCAGAGCTGCTTCTCTTCTCTGTGACACAGTTGGCCTGCAATCCCCAGTAACTCATATACAGTGATGTAAATTACTATTATTTAGAAACTGCTGGTTGGCATGAAAACTTTTCAGTGTGAGAATAAGTAAGGAAGCTGTCTTCCTTTGTCTTTAAAATTGTTCATTGTTATCAAAGACTGGGAAGGTCTTCTAGGAGAGTACTGAAGAGAACTCTGACCAAGTGACGATCTGGAATGCATTCTATAGTAGAAATTGCATGTACTTTGGGAGACGAAAGCTAGAAAATACTCAGTGGTTTAGTTTGTGGAAGGAAATGTAAAACTCAAGTCTTACATCTTAAAATTACTGTGATTTGTATTGTGCAGATTTGGTGCAAATCAGAAGTTACTTGGAAACCGTTTTATACTTTAGGGTTTTGAGAAGCCTTCCCCTCTTAAATGTCTTGGGTTACAGACAACTGTAAGAAGAATTTAGCCATGTATCAGTTCTTCATTGCTAGGATAAGGTAACTTTATATCGGTCTTAGTTATTTGGAGCACACAACCAAGTGGTTTGCTTTGTTTATTTGCTGAGTACCCTTAGAAAAGTCTCCTCAAGGCTGACTTACTTAAAGGAGTTGCCTCAGCTTGTTATTTCAATGCGTTTTTGTTCATATTGCTATCCTAATAGGGGAACTTGCAGGTTTTTGGCTGCAGATGTTTGATGTAGGAGGGCTTCCTCCTTATCCCCTACTGTTTGGATTTTAAACTTTCTCTTCTTGGTCTTATCATTGACTCAGGATGGTGATTTTTTTTTTTTTTTCTTCCCCCATATACAGGGCAGGATAATGAAGTTCTTATAAAGAAAGATTTTGTTTAAATAGATACACTTGCAAGGACAAAATGGGAGTTGTTGAATTGTATTATAGGGTTGTCTTGTTCACTGCAGGATGATGAAACAGCAGCCGAAATAAGCACAAGATAAGTTTTGTATTTCTCTTAAAAAACGCCAAACAACCAACCACTGTCACTCGAATTTCTGGCCTTACATTATGTTCCTAGAATGCACAACTGAAATGGAAATTTATGAATTAAATTAAGACTGGAGCTATAATTTATTGTAATGGAAGGGAAATCTGAATATGTTATACAAAGAGTATTTTTAGAATTGGTTGGTCCTAAAAAGCTGACACCTTTTTCTACATTAAGGTTATTTTAGTCTGAAGAAGGAGGTAGTGTGTTTTGTTAGTAGAAAAAGCCTGGTCTGCAACTCAGATTATTGCTCTTAACAGTATTTTTTGTGTTGCACCAAGATACCTCCTTTCCTCCAACAGGACAGTCTTCTCACAGACTTAATATAAAGTGTGTGAGGAATTTTAGTTTTTATGTAAATGAGAAAATATTCTGTTGTTTCTGAAATATTCTGAACTGTTTCTACTCTGCCTTTCTGAAATAAGAAGTTTTACATGTGAAATAGAAGAATACAAGTCTGAGGTAAAGTATTACCTTGCACAGTGACTTGAAAATACAGGAAAAATGGAGAAATATGGTAGTGCCTATCAAATACTGAAAATACTAGTTTGTGAGCCTAAGGTTAGCTAAAAAATGTGACACAAAGAAACCACATCAGAAACAACCAAAACAATCACCACTTCACAACATAGTTCTTTCTGGCATCATGCAATATATTGGTGAGCAGCAAGAGTTCTGTCAAGGCTTGAGTCGACATCTGCCATCTGCTCTCACCCCAACACTTTCAGTTTCCATGTACCCCCTTCATGCTTGACCTCTTCTGCCTCTCTCCTCATGCACTTCCTCTGCCCTGCCTGACACATCCACTGCTTCCATAGCATTTTCTTCTCTTGCGTGGGTGGAGTCACAGCTAGAGCCCTTGCCCTGGCTGCTGCTGTCTTCCTGGTGATGACCAGGAGCACAGGAACTGGAGGTGACTGCCCTGGTTGCAGAGATTGTTAACCATCATCCAGTGCTACATTCTTCTCCCATTGCTTACTCCTGGCTCTCTTTCCATGCTTGAGGGGGGCAGCTGCTGCTGTGGCTTTCCCCTCAGCTTGACAAAGCATTTGACACTTGGTGGCCTCATGTGGCACAGGGGATACATGTGTAGGTTTTAGGACTGTAAGGATTTGCTAATGGTAAGATGGTGTGAGGGCTGTGAGGCAGTCCAGGGGAACTGCATGGGGCATGGGCTTCTGATGTGAAGGCTTGGTGTAATTCTGTAAAGAAACAGAGAAAGCATGCGGCCCTAGAATTTATGCTTTTTCTGCTCTTTCCAGAGGTCTTGAAAGATTCTTATTAACACTTAGTTGTTTTAAGTTTCTTACAATGTGTTGAAAAATTCTTGTCAAATCTTCCCAATACCTCCTAGTTTTAATTGTGGTGCCCTTAAGTTGTATGCTGCTCAGCTCTTAGGGGGATTGCATATAGGTACTTTCACTGGCTTTGCCAGCCTCTGGTCATCTGCTCTTATCTTTCATAGCACTTTTCTCATGCTTTCAGGAATAAAAAGAATCTTTGCGATTTTCATTGCTACTTGAGGAATAAATGGCTTAAATAAAAATTGTAAAGATGGCTTAAATAAAAATTTCTGCTGACTAGTAATTATTGTGTCTTTGTACCAACAGTATATAGTTCCAAAAATTAAGCTATAAATATTGTAAGTTGAATACTTGCAGTCATTTGCCAGGGAGAGCTGTAAGTGAATTTTAAGCATTGTTTTGCATTTCCAGCATTGTGGAGTTAAGCATCCTAGCTGAAGTCACCTGCAGGGAAAAGCATTCCAAAAGCCTTCTTTTGTGACACTAGCAGGAAAGCTGTTGAAGGATTTGGTTAGTGTAGGAGACAAGAGTGTGGCCTCAGCTAAACCAGCTCTCATAATTTAGGGTGGCAAGAAGTCTTAAAGCTGATTTGGCACTCAGCAGAAAGAGCCTGCTGAGAAAGAGGATAAAAAGGATCTTCACCTTAGGCTGTAATTCAGTTTGCAATTCGGAAACAGTGCCAGATTGAGCTTCCTGACTGCTCATGCTGGTTCCTTTGCACAGTGGATTTAAACAAAACTGAGTCAGTATAAGACCTTCTCCCCACACCCCCATCTTTTCAACAGATTACTCTTTGGCTGGATCCCTGCTGCTTTTCATCATGCAGCTGCACAAATACTTCTGTTGGCACAACAGTGGGAGCAGTGTAGGGGCAGGAATGAGCAGCTGGGAACATGGGCCCTTTGGATCATCTTAGAGATCCACCAGTCACAGTTTGATCTTCACTCTGTTTAAGCAGAGGAAAAGTCTCATGATGAGGCTTATCTGAAAGCTTGCCTCCCTGATCTGGGGGGCTCTGTGAGTAGTCGAGGGTTTTAGCTTGCACAGACTTCTAATACACCCGTGTATTTCAGCTGAACCTTATTTTAGGTGGAGGAGGCTGGACATCTGAGAATGCTATGGTCTGTTGGTGATTTTACTGTGGTTTGATAATGGATTGAGATGCCCTCTGTGAGCATTGCTGCAGCCCTTGAATAAAACTATCTGTGGCTTGCAGCAGGTCTTTCTAATTTGGTCTTGATTGTCTGCTGCAAAATGTCCACACATTCTCTTACTCCCTCTGTAGATAGAAGAGCTGAAGATAGAACATTGGCTTTGTTTGGGTGCTTTCATTCTGCTTATCTAGTGAAAACTGAATTGTTTAATTGTGTGGAAAGCTTAGCTTGTCTGAACATTGATGGAGAGTAGGAACTGTGGGATTGGAGCTCTGTTGCATGGAGCGGAGAGAAAGTATCTGATTTCTTCTTCTGTTAAAAGTCCTTGTAAGCCATTCTTGTTAGGGTGAGGTCTTTCTGACTGAGTTCAGCTAAACACGCAATCCATTGCTCTATCAAATGATGCATTTAGATAAGATTCCTTGATAATTAATGTCGCCACTAACTTTAATAGTGACAATTGGCTTTAATTTGTTTCTGTATCATTGTTGTCCAAATGTTGTGTTCCCATTTTGTTCCTTTAACACTGGTAGAGCATTAGGGTTTTTACACTTCTTCTGTTAGCTAATATTCTTGCTAATTTAAGTAACTAATGAGTGGAGATACATCAAGTGATGAAGCCAACGTCAAAACACGTTGGTTTGTTAGTGGGCTGAATATGGTGAAAATAACACGAGAGGACAAGACTGAGATACGGAAAGTAACATTACGGCATCTGACAGCTCAGTATCATCAGTAATATGTAACATGCAATTAGCAGGAATATAGCTGGTCAGGTACCCAGTGAAGAGGCAGCTTGCAAAAAACCTGTTTTCTGAAGGTCACTTGTGATTTTCAAAATGGCTTGTTTAATTGCCTGTTGATGGCTGAATTGTTGCACCTCTTTAGCTGGTGCTTAGGAGCTCCTTGAGAGCCAGTAGCTGTGACACTTCTTGCTTTACTCTGAAAGGGCATTAACTTTCTGGAAATAGATTTTAGAAAGAATGTTCCATGTAAATTTTAAGTGGACTCTTGAACGGTATCCCTGCAGTGATGCAAGATGTATTTTAAGAGACTGACTCACTTTTGAAATTCTGCCAACATTCTGCAAAAAGGAAGATCTGAGTAATATTATCACTTAGAAAATATATCTAATAGGGACAGTTAACAGCAGAGAAATATTTTGTCTATACAATGTATCTCCAGTTAGTAGGGTGTTGTCTGAGGATGAAGCTCTATCTGCCAATGTATTTAGCATAGTTAAAGAAGAAAACCAAGGTTTTTTTCTAGGAAGTTTTTTTTTTTTAATTAGAGATTTCAGGGTTCTTTAAAACTGAATTTTGAAATTAAGTTTTTATTTTAAAAGTATGAAAAACAAAAAAAAATTTCTCTTTTATTTGAGAAATCCCACCTGTAAATATAGTCTAAGCAGACTAAAGAGTTTCAGATGAAAACTAGTATGAAAGTTGTTCTAAGGAAGATGAGTGACAGGATCTACCTGCAACACAAAATGCACACAAGGAGATTGGACTCCTTAGCAGTGCTGGAAGCTACTCTAGCCAGTGTATGAAACAAAAAGTAAAGCAATGTCAGTTAAGCTAAATTGTGAAATTTAGCTCAAATTTTGTATTTCTGCCAGCCTGAAATGGAAGTGAAAAACAGTTGGGGTTTTTTGTGTTTTGTATTAAAGCAGAAGCATAACTAGTGCTACCATTACCAGCTGCTACCAGCGTAACTACTACTACGTGTAGTTCTAGATATGCAACCTATCCAAGTAGTGGTGTTTTGCGTTTTCCTGAGCTCTGGGCTGAAAAAGTTTGTAGCTCCCATGTCTCTTCATGTTGTTGCTTGCTATCGGAGAAAAGTAGACAGTTTTGACTTTGTGACTGATCCAGTGTATGGTTCACGGACAGTTCTTTTGGCTGTGAAGCCTCATTTTCAATCCGGAATGAGAAAGGGAGAAGACTTTGGTGCTGTACTTGGTGACCCAGAATTGTACCCTAGTTGTTATTAATAAAAAGGAGAGCTGGGACAGCCTTATTCCCTCTGATAAGATATTTTCATGTCCTCCTCATTTCACTTCGTGTTAAAACCAACTTAAACATCACTCTAAATGAGTAAGCTTTCTTAGGCTGTATATCAAAGAAAAATAGTTTATAGCTATTTATAATAATCAGTCTGGTTAGACAGAAGATGATGCCTGCTGATAATTAGATATGTGTTGGTCAAGACAATGAGAACTGGAGTGTGGGGAAGAGGTGAGGGGGTGCTAAGGAGTATTTCTTGTTTTCCTTACCTGTATTATACCTCCAGTTCATGGCGTGTCTCAGTTCCTCAAAAAGAGAACAGGTTGTATGGAATTGTTGACATTTTGGCTTTGAACTCCTCGAACTCTTATGCAGTGGTATGGATAACTGAAAAGATAGTAGTCTTATGTCAAGATTTGCTCCATGTACACAAAATGTGTAGGTAGGGATCCAAGAAGAAAAGAAAAGCTGAACCAATGTGTGGGTTGTGGTATTTAGCTTCTGCACTGAGATATCCTGGGTTGGCAATTCTACTTGTTCGTTATTAGGTTGCATCTGTACATCAGCCTCCTAAATAAAATTCTCCAGAATTCTGGTTGTGTTTGGAAGCTTATGTTGGCATTGTTTGAGCCTGTTACTGTGAAAGGAACTCTGATTCTGTTAAGAGTAACTCAACTTTCTTCAACACATTAAATGATCTAGAAGCACTGTGAGAACTTGGTAAAAGCCATGGCAACAAATGCTGTGAGTGCTTTAAATTGTCTGGCATTAATAGAAATTCGTCTCTTCTAGTCAGGTGTAGAAGCCTAGAGAATAAATGTCTGATGTGTATTAGTACAAATCCATCCATTGATAGCCAGAAAGCTGTGGAGCCAACCAAGGATTGTTGAGAAAGAAAAGAGTGTAGCTGGAGAAAGGTGCCATAGGGAGGTAGGTGTAGTGAATGACTAAAAATGTAAGGATTGTTTCTCCATTGTGTCTTTGAAGATTAAGGTTTGAAAATTAAAGTTTTAAGATGCCTCTAACAAAAACTTTAGAAACTGCTTTATTTTAAAAAAGGAGGCACCCTGTTGAAAGCTATTAATAGAGGCTGTAGTGGATACACTAAGCGAGCTAGCACCAGACTTTTGATACATCAAGCCAGTAAGACATAAACTTTTGATACATCAGGCAGGCCAGCCAATGAACTATGAAGTGGACATGAGGATTGTCACGCTCCATACCCTCTATAAGCAAGTACCTAACTGGTCACGCTCAGCGGTGCTGCTGGAATCTACAGAGTGCTGGAATCTTTGCTGTCTGTGCCATCCTTCGCTACCCCAGCTGCCCCTACGAGGCTGCTCGAATCCCCCCACACTTCCTCCCGCAGGTCCTGGTGCTGTGGCTCTGCTCCCTGCGCCGTCTTCCCTGATTGCTCACGGAGGGGCTTCACCAGGGAAGGAGCCCTCACACCCAACCCAGATTTACCCCATCGCACCCTATAAGCCATTGCTGGACCCATGGTGGTGGTAACCCCTTTTCTGTGCTTCTCATAATTATTTTGGGCATTTTTGCTACTTTCCTGTTTTCTCCCTTTCCTTCCTCTTCTATAAAAAATAAAGTATTACTGCTTTGGACTCCAACATTTAACCTCATTCGTGTTTTAATCTTGCTTTCGGGTATGTTTAGAACCTAGTTCCTTTCCTCAGTTATGGATTGAGGCAAACTTGCCTCTCCTCCCCTTAAGCGGATCGGTTCAGTAGGGCAGCACTTTTCCAGGACAACTGTCCTCGTTCTGGCTTTGGGAGATAAGCACAACACAGTACAGTGCAGGCGCAGGAACGAGATTGAGAAGTGGACATGCACTGTAAGGAGGGACCAAGTTCACCCATGACCCCCAAAGCCCTTCAACCCATTTTCAGAACGGTCTACAGGAGTGAACTGTGTGTGATAGCTAACTTGCATATAAAGCAAGAAACATATCTCCATGGCAGGGAAGACTTACCTATAAAAAGGTTGAAACCCAGGCACACACGCACCCCAGGACCCTGGACACCCTAGCTGGATTGACAGATTGACACTGGAGCCAGGATTGGTGATCTTTTTTTTTCCCCTCTTTCTTCCTTTCTTTCTGTCTCCCCTTCTAATTCATCTTTCTGTTCCCTTTCACCCTACCTCTTTATCCAAAACCTACTGCCATGTGCTTATGTAGGAGTCAGGGACTAACATACCAATTTCCATGCCAAGTGTGTAATTACTAATAAAACTTTTTAAGCTTTTGTGGACCTTCTGACTTTTGCCTTCCTTTCAGTCACGAGCATCTATGAATCTTGGGTTCTCCCATCCCTGTAACGGTGGGATGTCAGAGAGGGCTGAAAATAATAAGGAAGGCTTCCAAGGAAACCAGACCTTAATTGTTTGGGTGCTTCTTTGGTCACTTCAGTGGCTATGTATAGTTTGGTAGGGCAGGCCTTGTTTTACTTGCGGTGTTTCAGCCTAGCTGGAGCAGATTAAAACTGTATCTATCTAGATAGCCTAATTGTGCAAACCTTAGATTGACTGTATCACGAGAGGAGCAATAAAAATAAATTCTTAGGCTCTTTTAAGTCTAAACAGAAATATTTTAAATTGAAATAGGATGAACTAAACAGCAGCTGCTGCTATTATACAGTTGCTGTATAAACTAAAGCCATAGAAGATGCTAACAGTTGTGGTGAATGTGTTGAATTGTGAAGACATTGACATAGGAGCCAAGGACTGCAGTCTCTGGGCTTCACCATGTCCAGTGGGTTTCCATTTACATGGTTAAACTTAAACTTACTGCTGGTCTTTCTGGCTGATAGGTGCATGTGTGAGAAAGCTACTCTCGAGTCAAGCTAATGACTGAAGGTGACCGGTAAATAATAAGGTGTCCAAAGGTAAATAATAAAGTGTCCAAAATCCAACTCTTTCCCTGGCAGAAATCTAGGTTATTTGTTTATTTATTTATTTTTAATGTTACTGTTTTATACTGGAGTTCTATGGACTAACTTCGTTCTATGTTTCTGGACTCTAAGGTCTCTCATGCAAACATAAAAAGTGTGCACCCTCCTCCTCTGTGGGCTATATATGCCATTACTAGTATCAGAATTATTACTGGGGCTTGAATAGAATAGTTCAGAATGACGTTTATAAACAAATGCAGTTTATCAATTGAGTGTAGGAATGTATAAGAAGGAAGAACTTTGTGAATGTTAGATACGGTAAGAGGTGCAAAAACCTAAGTTTATAAATGTGCTTTCTACCTGTTCATAAATTCAGTCTTAGTGAATTTAGACTTCAACCATGCTTTAATGCGTCCTGTAACCAGGGGCTTTTTCATTTTTGCATACGTCAGAGAATTTTGTGTGAAATCCATTGTCTTAAAAGAAATTGTTGGCTATATAGTTCAGTTGGGAGTTTATATAGATTATCTAATCATTGTCTTGATGACTTACAGCAGTACCTCAAAAGGTGCATTCTGGCTATAGGTGAATAGAAATGCAGATTCACTATTGCACTTGTTTTACAAATCTTGCAGCCTTTATAAATTAATATTCTTGTACATATAGTATAGTATGATTATTTTTGTTCCTCTGAAATTTCAGAAGTTTTTCAGTTGCAACAGTGTTTGCTAAGCCAAGGAAAAAAATTTGCTAATAATTCAAATAGAAACTATTGGGGGTGGAATATATTTGGATGAAGCTCAAAAGTAGGTGTTTGGTTTCTCCTTGTATCCTTTTTCTCATGTGAAGTCTTTGAAATGAAGTTTGTTTTTACTCAGATGTGTCTTTGTGTAAGCATTTGTCATGTTGAAATAGCTTTGTGGATTGCTTTTGATCAGGTCTGACCCTCTCACTTGACTGGTGAAAGCTGGGATATGGGATTGATCTCTCTGTTCCAGGAGTTAAAATATTTTTTTCAAACCTCAATTTGCCTTAAGCAGTCTTGGATTCCACAAAGTCTGGATATGGGCTAATTCAAAACCAATTTATTAATTCATAAGTGGGCATTGAGAAAAAAATTAGTCAGTCCTATGAGTGACAATTATTTTAGAGAAATATGAAACCTTTTTTTAACTGAATAACCTTTTCCATTGATTCAGTAGCACAAGTGAGGTGCTCTAACATGTCAGAAAGAATCGAAAGCACCTTTCAGCTCATGTCAATGTGATTCCATTGCTGTTAGCCTGTCTGAAAAGATTTGCTTTCTGTAGGTTTGCTTACAGTACGTGCATAATCTCACGAAATGGTGCAACTGGCACAACCCCTGAAGACGTAATGTGGGCTGGTAGCTGAGGTGGACCTAGAGACTGAACTGATGTACTTGATACCACCAGAATTGTATTTATGCTACAGGCTGTGCTTGTGTGCTTAATTGGTGAGTGTGGAATGAATCTGCATAGTTGTTAAGTCAACCCCTTCCCGGATGACTTAGAAAGTCCTTTAAGTTGATAGTTCAGAGAAGAGTCTGTACTTACAAAAACAGGGATCCTTTGTAAAGATTAGGAAATTATTCCAAGGGTACATAAAAGTTGAGTATTTGGCTGCCATAAAAACAAGAAAATATTGTAAATTCTAGTTCTCCGCCCTAAATTCCCATCCCTACACACAAATCCAAACAAACAAAACCCAAACCAAAATTAGGTCTTTACTCTGTGAGTACTACATCTTCGTGAACATGGGCTAATATTTGATAAGGTAGAGGATACCAAAGGCATTTTAGCTTAGAAGTTTTTGTTTTAAATTTGACCTAAGATTTGGTTAATTGTCATGGAAAATTTCTAGGAATGTTTGCAGATAATTTTTATATGTTTGAAAAGTTTTCTTTGAAAAACTGGGAAAGAATTGTGTAGAGCTTTCTAAGTCTACACAGAATTGTTAAGCATTAGTATTACATACTGATCAGACATGCAGAGCTGAATGTTAGATTGCACGTAAGTTGTGCTTGTCATTTCACGCTCCAGAATAAGTCTCTCAAAGTTCATTTTAAATATTCTGCATGTTATGTTTTTCAAGGCTTTAAAGAACTTTGTTAATGTAATTTTTACCTCTAGCCATACATTGATTTTCTCTGAGTAGGAGTTTCACACAAAAATTTGTGTTTAACTTCCTTTCTGTTACAAAGTGTACCTTTTGCCAAGAGGGCTTTTTTTTTGGGTGAAGGTGGAGAAAGAGGAGAAGTCATAAATTGTTTTCATGCTAGACCTCTGCTCTTGCCACAAGTAGGCAACTTTAAGATATTCCTGTTAGTTTATCTCCTTACCGGTTTAAAACAAACAAAGAAAGCTTTGCTAATTTTCCTGGAACACATCCAGAGACAATCTCTTATTGCAATTTGATCTGAAATTTACAATAAAAGTAATTCAAACATTAAACAGAAGAAGATTTAAAGACAGGAAGATCATAGATTCAACTGCAGTGTTGCAAAAAGCACTGCCATTCACAACTTGGCTTTTTTTGATTCTACATCATTACTGTAAAGCATGTTCTGGTGGCTGATGTTAATTTTCAAAGTTAAATATATTTTACCTTAATGGGATTGAAATGAAATGGCAATTTTAGCCCAATTAAAGTATTTGTGATGGCTAAATAATATATGTATATGTGTAGAATCCTATCATATCTAAATGCAATTAACCAAAGCTTAAGCTTCAGTATGCCAGAAACATTTAATGTGAGAAATAAGGCCAGCATTTACAGCATTCTTACGGTTAACAAACTAGTTTTAGAAAATCGGTTATTATCAACATTTTTTATGGTCAGGTCTGATATTGATGTTTGAAGATATGTTAGCTGGACAGAATTCATATTTTCAGTTATATAACTTCAGTGGTAGGTGAAATAGATTTTTTTAAAAAAAGAAATCGAATAAATGTTTGTGACTGATTTGGTAGACAGACCTTCTTAATGTAGATCATTGTCCTTTTAATGGAAAGGAAATGACATGAGGTTAGTTGCAGGTGGATGGAGGAGGAAACCTAGATGGTGGAAAAATTTCTGCTGAAATGGAAGGTTGCAAGTATCCACAAGTTGGAGGTGCCTAACCTGAAAGTTTTTAATTAAAAAAAGTACTGTATATTGCAGGAGGGATTGTTGTGCAGGGCTGAGGCAGTAGTTTGCTGTCAATTCTCAAGGAATGCAACTAAACTGTTTAGTCCCTCATCAGCTGAGCATTATAGGTGAGGATAATGTGTTCTCTTGTTTTGTCATTACACCTCTGTGGACTTGCAGTGGATCAGTTTGTCAGATCATGTGACTAGGAATGCAGATACCAGCGACTCTGTCTGTTGAACCGGTAGTTTATGGTGTAAAAGCCCCTGCAACAGAGCCATTGGAGTAAGGGAGATGAGGGTCCTTCTTTACTTTGGGCCAGAAGCTAAAGTTAATTCACTGTAGGGATTCCACATGATGGAAAAAACTTCCTTAGAAAAACTACACTGAGAAATTTTACACTAAGATGATGTATTGAGAGGGTTCAAAAAGTTGAGTAGTGAAAGGAAATATTACATTAAAATGTAACGTGAAACATTACCTTTATGTGATGTTCGGAGCTGTAGTAGTATCACTTCACTGACTTGCAAAAATCGAGATAAATAATTTTTCATGCATGGTGTTTTGAAGGGTTTTCCAGCCTGAAGTCTGTTACCATGTGTTCTCTGTGACAGTCATACCTGCCTGATATAAATTAGTTGAAGTATTTGCTCACCTGCAATGATTTTCCCAACCCTGAATCACGATATTTGAAAGACTGAAGTTTCTCTTCTGTGTTGGCAAGAGGAATCTGAAACCATTGGAATCAAGTGCAACTAAACCTATCGCAGTCACCAGAGCTAAGAGTGCTGTGATAAGCAGAAGCATTGATGGAATTGTTTTCTGTGATAACTGCACTGATTAATGCCATGTAATTAAGTAGGAATAGCAGTATCAGAACGGATCCATATTGGGCTATTACTGCTATTTTACATATAAGAATAGTAGAAGTAACTGTGGTCAAAAAAAAAAAAAATGCTGAGTTTAGCACCTGACTTCAGTTGTCTTTATTTAAAGAAGAAAGTAGTTTCACCTATTTGGCAAAATCTCTCTTAGAAGCTGTTTAACTTTGCTTCCAGTCAGGGAAGATAGATGTGTTCCTGGAAAGATGATTTATTGTGGGCTGTAGTTTGCAAGCATAGCATTTTTCATCTAACCACCCATTATGCTTATTGTGTTTCTCAGCCTCCCAAGTAGAATGCCTTATTTGCCTGAGAATTCACTACAGTTCTCCTAACAGGCAGTGACTGTATCTGTTGGATTTTTGGCTTGTTAAATATGTAAAAAGGGCACAAACAATATTTCACACACTCACCTCCAGGACTGGCCAGTTTTCTTGGATAGAATATTTGAAATTACAGAGAGCTGCTGTTCTCTCTGTTAACATTTGGCACAAAGATTACTAAAGGGAAGTGGATGCAAGTGGCTAAGTTGTTGGGTTTGCATCAACAGGAGTAAATAATCCTACGGTAATTTATAATGTTTACTACCACCTTACAGTTTTGAGCTAGGTGACTGGTTAGCTCAAGATTTAATTGTTAAAAACATTGCTATGATTTAATGGTCAATAAAAGAATCTTTAGATCTTCTTTATATATTTACAATGCTAATGTTTGCTCTGTCAGTTTTTTTCAGAGATCAAATTATAGGCCTGTGATGCTGCTGGCGTCTTCGACCATATAACAACTTGCTGCAATCATCTGGATTTTTAATAGAAAGGTTAATAGTGTGATAAATACACGGCATTTTCTGAGCTGTTTCCCCATTTCCTCTAATTGTTCCTTGTTTTAAGGGCAAGCTTGATTCTGGGTATTTTTCAGTGAGCAAATAAGAATATAAGAATGAGAAATACATTTAGGAAATGTATGTCTAGGTGCTCAGTGGTAACTGTAGAAAGTTGATCTGTAGACTGGGATTTTTGGAACAGGTTGTGAAAACTGAACAGCAACAAGGAATGTTTCAATGCACGATGAAATTGTCATGTACCTTCCTCATGAGGTTCAGTGATAAAATAGACTCTAAGAGCAAACAGTTCAAGGGGAAAGCTCTTGAGACAGCAGATTAGGGGAAGTCCAAGAAAGTTTATGTTAACAGTTTATCTGCATAAAAAATGCCAAGGAATAATGTAAAGGAAAGCAAAAGTCCAGCCAGACTTGAAATAAGAGGTGGACTTTGAGGGCCACAAGTAGTGCTGCTGCAACATTAACAGCAGAAGAATAAAGAAGGAAAAAGTGTGCTGCTGCTCAGTGGGGTGGGTGGTTTTGTTGCTATTGTTGCATACAAGGTTGAGTTGCTCAATGACTTCTTTTCCACTAAGATCTACCAGGTCTTTGTACCTACAAACAGGATTTGGGGAGGAGGTGATCAACCAATAGTGGGAGAGACTCAAGTGAGGGAGCTCTTGAAGTCTTAACATATTCAAAGTCCATGGGAACAGGAGGGATACACCCAAGGGTGCCAAGAGATCTGCTTGACATTAGCACAGCCATCATATTCAGAAGGTCATGAAGATTGGGGGCTTTTCTCAATCACTGGAGAACAGCACATGCTCTACCTTTCTTCAGGAAGGGCAAGAAGCATTATCCAGGGAACTTCAGGGTGGTTACCTTCATTTTGACATGTGGAAAATAATGAATTAAATCTGTTTGGAAGTCAGTTGTGGGCATGTGAAGGTTCTGTTGTTGATTGGAAATAACCATCATGTGTTTACAAAAGGTAAAACATGTCTGACCAACCCAGGCACCTTCTGTGATGAAATGGCTGAATCTGTGAATAAGGCAGAGAGCAGTGGATATGATCTGTCTTGATCTCAGCAATGCCTTTGGCATGTTCTCCCCACAGCAACAACCTTGTGTTCAAGTTGGAAAACTGTGATCTAGGTAGGTGGACTGCTTGCTGAGTGAAAAAACTGCCTGAATCTTCAAGCTCAGAGGGCAGTGGCCTGTACAAGGTTGGGTTACACACTGACCTCATGGAATCCAACACAGATAGTCCTGAAAGTGGAATGGGTTAATTCCCTGCATTGATACCGTTTGGGGACTGAGTGGTTGATAGCAGCTCTTTATAGATACTGGTGGCTGCTCTGGTGGACAGTAGGCTAAGGATGGGCCAGCAGTGGGCTCTAGCAGTGAGGAAGAGTAACAGCGTCCTGGGCTGTGTCAACTGGATGTTGGCTAGTAGTTTGAGATGATCAATTTTTACATGGTATTCAGTATCTGGAATACTGTGTTGAGTCCAGCTGGTGAGCCACCAACATTGTTGGGTTGTACGTGTTACTATGTGAGGAGGGGCTGAAGTTCAATCTGGAAATAAGGCAGCTTCAGGGGGACCTTAATGTAACTTTCTAATACCGAGAAAGAGGGAACCAAGAAGTCAGGTTCTTTATATGTGTGGTGGGAGGAACAAGAGACAACAGTCATGAGCTGCAACATGGCAGGTTTTCACTATAAGGGTAGTTGAGCACTGGAAAAAGTTACGCAGAGAGGCTGTGGAATATGACCCTGAGAGGTTTCCAAGACTCAACTGCATTAAACCCTGAGCAACCTGGTCTGACCTCAGAGCTGATCCTGCTTTGAGCAGGAGATTGTGCTGTGGGCCTCTGAAGGTTCCTTCCAATCTGAGCCGTTCTGTATTTGGAGCCAGCATCCAAGTTACACGCAGCTAACAGGAGCTGCTTTGGCTTTCAGGGTCTTAAAATGTTTTGTGTACCCTTGTTATCTGAGAATTTTGGCATTACCTGTTACAAGTTACAGGCTTCTGTTCACTTAAAATATATAGAAAGAATCTGAATATTCACTGACATTTAATGTTTTTAAGCACGAATGTACTGAGAAATAAATTCAAGTAAGATTTAATATTAAGAAAAAAGAGAGAATTGTTTCTATGACTAGTGAAAAGTTTATCCATTACTCCCAAATCCAAATCTCTCTTATGTGCTCATGTAAACTAAAAAGAATGATTTAGAAATTACGTTGGGAAAAATGGAGCCATAAATTCTAACTTCATGAATTTAATACTTCAGTGATACTTCAGAAAAAATAGAAGACTAGGCATGGGGATGAGACTGAATGAAAGGATACAGAAAACGAGGAGAGTGGTCCGTTTATAACTTCACTACGTGTGCTGTTTCTTTCTCTAGGTATGCAGACTGTTGCAGTGCGGATTTGTGCCTCTGAGGCGTGGCGGGGTGTGCTGAGGAGTGAGTGAGCGGCTGCTGGTGGTCTCTTCAGGGTTACAGGCAGATGCAGTGCTCCCCCTCCTCCCTGTCCCCATGGTGGAAGCACCTAGGCTGTGCCAGGCAGTTGCTGGGGAGAAGTGAATAGGTGCAGGCCTCGCCCAAATGTGCCTGCCATTGCAAATGAAAGGGTTTGCTATGTGACCCGTGTTTAGCTTGGAGTTAGGTGGTGTGTACAGACTTACTTTTTCTTAATTCTTTGGAGGATAATTGTTTCTTTGATAGGTTTGCCCACATGATGTTGGCAAGGCCAGCTGTAGTACTACACAGATACTTACTGGCCTGTCACAGTGAGCTGCATTCATGTTCAGCAGTAAACCCTGGCACCCTGTTCTAAGTTGAATTGCTTACATAGTTGGCATAGTCTTCCTGAAGTAATTGCTGATGTATGGAGCAGTGTTTCGTGGTAAAACACTCTTTCAAGTGCCTGAGTCATGTTAGAGGCATGTTGTCTGGAAACGGCTGAAAGAGATTCCTTGTTGGTTTCCTTTGTACTCTCATTTCCTGAAGAAGAATGAGGGGTTTATTAATTTTCTTTTTGTATAGCAGACTGACGTGGAATTGTGGTGGCCCTCAGCTAGGACAGCCTGTGTCCTAGGTTAGTTGAGAAAGGTCTTAGTGCTGCGGCTTGACACGCTGACTGTGACACAGATCAAATGTTTTCCCCTTTGTGTAGCTGACTGCCAGTGACATACTTTCTGATACGTGCATCAGGGAAGCATTCTGCTACATGGAGAGCACAGGAAAATGATAGAAGGGGAGTGTGTCTTCCTTGATTTGCTTAAAACAAGCTGGTTTTAGTAATATCACTTTTTTTATGAGCTAATCTGCTGTTAACTGTTTTAACAACATTCTGCTTTGTTTGGAAGTCCTGGAAACCAAACACAGGGTTTACGAAGTATTGGCAGATGTATGCAGAAATCTGAAAATTATCTGACTTGCTCCTAGTTTTGCTGTATGAGTTGTTAAACAAGTCTGCGGAAGACCAGTGCTGACAGGAGGCTGGAATCTTTGTCTGCCCAAATGTTTCTGCTGTACAGAACAGCAGTAGTATTCCACAGAACAGTGAGAGAGAAAGGACTGTCTTAACTTGGGGTCAACATCCTAAATGTCTTTGAGTTCTTTAAGCATCAAAGTGGCAATGCGTAATTTAAAGCAAATAAGCGTATTTCTTTTTACCCTGATGTAAACTGGGTAACTTAGGTAATGCAGAGGCCAAATCAGAATTCTGCTTTTCCTGAAGCATTGAGACAACAGCCTGTTGTGAACAGGGCTTAAGCTGTAGTCTGATAAGATGTGGCACTTCACAAGAGCTGTCCTGGAGTAGAGAAGTGGAGTAGAGACATAGAATCAGTTTACACAGAAAAACTTCTTATGGCCTGGATTTCTTGTGTTAGTACATGGGTGCCCTGTGCCACACTCTCAGTCACTCTTGGGAGATGACTGAAATTTTAACATTGTTTTTTATGTTTTGTCTTTGTCAACCCACCCAAATGAGTCAGTTACTTTTGTCTTGAGTGCAGTTATCCCTCATTCTCATAGATGGCATTAAGAAATTTAAATCCATAGGCTATATTATTCAGGTCCATTGGCTTTTTGGTCAGAGATGTTGAAATAATTAAACATTAGATATCTTTAAGGTGAAATCAGGCAGAATATTTTGTTCTTCACTGTAATTTATCTTGCATATCATCTGGTGCAGTAGGCACGAGTTGTTACTCACCCTGCTAATGCTTAGTTTGTTAATTAAATTGTTGATGTAGAGTGTTATCTAAATCTTAGGTGTGTTTTACATTGAAATGATGAATTTATCAGCCAGTTAATAATTGTGCAGGTTATTTGTTTATATCTTGGAGTAGTAACTACACAGAATACTGGGCTGTTGACAGGGTTTTTTAGTTTCGTTTTGGAAAGGACTTCCTTGTGTTGTAGAGATCAGGATAAACTTTAAATATATTACTTCAGTTTAATTTTTCTAAGGCAGTATGTGTGTCGACTTCCATTTAGATCATGGCAGTATCTTTTTCAAGTGGATAGGCATTTCAGAAATGGGGTATGGATGTTTAGGGATAATGGAAGGATTCTGTCTCATGTAAATATAAGCAGAGGTGAAATAATGAAGGAAATAATTCTAGATTTAGTTACATTTGCAGGATCTCCTTGTTAGCAAGTTCTCATGTACACTTAAGTCTTTTGTATAACAAATCTAGATTGTAGAATTCATAAAAACAAAATACAAGGTCAAATTTAGTTGATCCAAATGCAAAAAAAATTGCAGATCCTTGAAGCTGACAGCTCTAAAGGTGGCAGTAGTAACTGAGAGTTGTTAGTGGACATCCAGCTACAGTTCAGATTCTACAATTGAAGTAGTAGGCTTGTGTAAGATGAGTGGGTTGACTGTTGAATTTAAATTACATTGCATGTTTTACTGTTAGTGGTGGGCAGGTTAAGTCCAGGCACTCCGGTGGTGAACTCTGTTACTCAGTTTTACTGAAATGTCATTGCCTAAAGTACAAGCATTAGAAAGTTCAGATTATTAAACTGAAATTTTAGATCAGGAATAAGAAAGCATATAATAATAATATTTTTCTTGCCACAGAAGAATATATGAAAGATTAGTAGCTTTTGTTTGGAATATTGGTCCTTTTTATGACTGAGTTTTGCAGCTATAAGATTTCTAGTACGTGACTGAAGACTTGGGTGTAGCCAGGAAGGAGACTGTGTTTTTAAACTGTCCGCTGATCTGGGAACAGTTGCATCTGGGTATTACATAGGATTAAATAGCAATCATTGTTAAAGCCTATTTGGTAGTAAATCCAGGCAGAACAACTGCTAAGCAAACTGACAGTCAAGCAAAATGTACAGGCAGAAGATACGCATTGACAAAGATGACTTGGATTTGGAACATGTACTACTGTACCTTTTTTCACCTGACTGCTCAAACAAGTTTGAAAAATGTTTTGACTTGGAAGTAGAAGATAGAAACCTAGCATTTATGGAAACTGCATCAAACTTACTGGGGTCTTGAGCTCAAATCTGAGTTTTTTGAAACAGGGATTCATTTTTCCTTATAGAGGGATAAGGGCTTAAATTGCTATTGTTCCCAAGCATAGTTTAGTTTATCCATTGTGTTGGTCTCAGACATATTGAGCCTCTGGGGGTATGGACAATGTGTTTGTGTAAAAATGGATGCAAGACAAAAAGCTGGTGTACTGATACTTCTGAATGGTAAGTGACTGCACTATTTCTTGATCTTTGTCTTGTAATAGTATATTATTGTATAATACTCAAAATGAAATTGAATGTGTAACTATAATACAGTAAAATTATTTCTACTTAGTTAATGACCTTGTAAGATGGAGAAACAGAAAACATAGCTATGGTGGGTGAATCTTGACAGTGCTTGACAATGTGTCAAAGCAATTCTGTATTCTTTTACTCTCCAAATAGATGTGGGTAACACTTCATGTTTTAGCATGATGTAAGTGATAATGGCAGCTATGGTATTAGGTGTCAATCAAAATAGTGTGTTTGTAATATTAGTCATCCACTGAAGGGAGCAGAAATGCAGATACTGAACTAATTATGAAGAAGGAATGCCTGTGGTGTGTTCAGGGCGAATAGCACTTCCAAGTAAAGGAAGAAGATTCTAGAGATAAAGGATGTACCAGATAAGCAAATGACTGCCTGGGTCAAAATAGCATTGCTCACCTGACACCTATTTGTTTGGTCTTTGAACCAGTTGTTTTCTTGCTTTAAAGCTGCTATTCTAGAGAGTGAAAAATTCAGAGGATGGCATTGTAGCTGACTGGTGTAATGCAGTAATTCTTGCTTTTGTAATTCAATCTGTAATCTCCAGTGGCTTTCCCCGACAAGTGCTCTTGTCTGCTTTAGGTTAATAGTATTGTAATGCAGGGTTTCAGTGATACTTCCCTTAAAAAGAAATATGCATCTCTTCTTGGAAACAAAAAGGGCCACTGAAGATCTTTCCCAGTTGAAGACTCTAGTTGGCATATAATACACAGTTAACTTTGCTTGGGCATGCCACAGTATGTTAAAACTCAAAGTCACAACAGAGCTGCTAATGTATGGTACCCCTGAATAGAAATATATGGGTGCAGTTGGTTTAGCTAACATAACTCATCTTCTGTGTGTTTGATGGGCTGGAATTTCAGAACTGGATCAGCTCAATGGTCAGTTACTAGAACTAGCTCTTAGTCTAATATGCTCCTGCTCTGCTATACTTCATAAATATGCAGCGATACCAGGCATGTGTTAAGTAGATCATGTTTTCTCTTGGTTTTTTGATTGTAAGTTTAAGCATAAGGGACTTTTTTTTTTTCCAAGTCCATGTTGTATGTGTCTTTTTACTGTGTGATATATTATAGGCAGTCATTTTGTTGATATCCCTGTGTCTTCCTGTTGGAGGTGCACCTCCCCATATGGATGGAGTGCCCTGATGTTGATTATGTCAGTCAGTCTTCCCTTAAGGAAGATAAAGATGAGTATTTCAGCCTACATTTTTTTGACAATATAATATGTAAAATGAGTTGCAGATATTTGACTTAATATGTATAGATCCATACGCACTTAGCTTGAACAAATGGTTGTTTTCTGTCCCCTTTCAGCTCACCTGTCTGTCCTGCTTTAAATTTGTATTGGGAAGTCTGCGTACTGTTTTGCAGTATGTGTTGGCTTGTGTTTGTGAAGAGAGTATCTTCCTGATAGAGCATGGTAGTTTTCATAGCCTTTCTTTTGGTCATGAAGAATTCTATTTCTATTGAAATTTTCCTGTCTATCATTCTTTCTCTTCCATAAAAGTAAAACTTCCCTGAAATTATCTTCCTCCAGGTGACATGTCCATTTCGGTGGGGAGATCTCTATTTGTTCAACTTACTTTTCAGTTCGTCAGTGGACAGCTATTCTTGATAATCAGAATTTAATTAATGGGGGTCATTTTTCAGGCTACTGACATGGGAGTGGTTAATAAAAACTAAGAATCTCCAACCTGCTTTAGGTAGTTACTGTAAATCTCTGGCTTAAGCTGGTACTGTCACCAAAAGGGAATGTTCACTGAATTATGTTCTTGACAGTGCAGTTGCATGGAACTCGACAGAGGCCATTCCCAGGCTTTTGGTATGTGCCAGTGCACATCGACACACCTTTGCCCCCACAGTCCTTTAATGAGCTATCAGTACCTGTTTGCACAGATGTCTGTACCAGAAAAATTAAAATATTTCAGTTTCATAATGAACTTCTGAGTTAGCACTTTGGTTAAGGCTTAATGTTTAATCATTAATTACCTCCTTTTTGGAAAACGCTAAGTAACTACAAGTAAATTTCTCTAAATCTTTATGTTCACCACCTGCCAGTGTTTACTTTCTGCCTACCCTAACTGTGTCATAATGCCATTCATATGTTTGATAGAAGAAGTTACAATGCCTCATATAATTAAGCTTTCAATTCAGTTGTAATCAATTGGCAGGTGCTGATAAACGAACACTTAGCACCACTGGGCTGAACTGGTGAAATTGAAGCAGATTGGAAAGTTTGACTTCCTGTCTAGAGGCTCTGTAGCAATTCTTTCTTGCTGTAACTCTAATCTAAGAGTGATTCACTTACTTGGATATAGCAAAGCAAATATTCAGTGGAGATAAAGGACTATTGCTCAGAATCATAAGCCATTTCAAACAGTTCAACAGCAACAAAAAGCAGGAAATCACAATAAACTTGACTGTCATATTTAATTGGAAGCCTTTGTGAGAAATCAAATGTTTAAATACCAATGCCTTTTAATGTGGAATAGTGTGCTCTAAATTGTAAAGGTAAGAAAAGGTCTGATAAGGTCAGGGAGCTTGTATCCTTAGAAAGCCATTGAGCCAAAAGCTTGAAGAATCACAATTCAAAAAAATCTGGATGTAAGAACAGTCATTTGAAAAGTGATTTTAATGACAATCAATTACCCAAAGAGGTCAAAAGCAGACCTTCTGTAAGGATGGGCTTATCTCAACATCTGCCAGCAACCCGCAGATTTGGTAGGCAATTCAAGTTTCTGATATTGGCCCAGTCTCAGAAGTCTTTTGGACTCATTTGAGGTATTTTCTCATAAATCTAAATAAACTTCAGCTTTGTTGATTTTGAATCTTAAGTGAACTTCCTTTATAAAACAAAGCTATCAAGAAGGGAAGTAGAGGTGCTGGATTATGGTGCTGTAACTTGGATTCTTAATGTTATCATGTGTATCATTATTTCAAGCATAAGTGACAGAGTAAGTCCTCTTAGTTTAAAGTTTTGCTTTTTATGAGTCTCAAGTACTTCATAATTGTTTTCCACAGATGTGAGATGATAGTACAATTTTTAGTCTGCTTTGGAATTGGGGCATTTTTGTTGCTGCTAACAGTATTGGTGTTCGGACTAACATCCTGGTAGCTTGCTTGCAGCTCCTTCTTTGAAGGTTTAGAAGCCACAGAGTTTGTGCTTGGTGCTCAGTTGCTGAATTCAGAACTCAGTTGACGGTGGAAATGTACTGATTTGAGCTAAGTGGAATAAATTTGTATACAATTGAGTTGTATGTAGTAATTGACTAAGTCTTGTTTCTGATTCTCATGAGAACAGAAGTATACTGAGTCCTAGCATCTGTTGGAGGAAAGGGTCTCCAGACAACTCAGACTGCTGAACATCTACTTCAGGTTCTGTTAAGTAACTTCTGAAGTGGACTAGTCCTCCTGATATGTGTTGTGAAGAGTAAATGGATAGTAGATAAAATGCTCCATCTACTTTTATTATTGTTGTAGTCAAGTAGTGCCAATGAACTGAGCTATCATCAGCATAAGCAAGGTTGATGCAGTGGTAGTGAGGATAAAGTATATCAGGAAAACTGCAGAAAGGACTTAGGAAGAATGTTCTTATGTATCAATGTATAAGGTGATGCTGGTTATATACATTTGTGCTGAGTTAGGGGAAGCATAAAAAAGGAGACGGTTAGATGTATCAGCTATGAAAACTTTTGAGGAAGTCTGTTATGGAGAAGTTGGAGTCCAGGTCTTGCAGCCTAACTATGCTTCAGTACACAATGTCAGACTTAATGCACTTTCCCCTGTGTTGAGTCCAGAATACATTCATGATCTGTCTATACCAAAATGACTTGTGCTTAAAAAGGATGTGAATACTACTTCCTGTTCAAGATTACAATAGCTGCCAGGCAAAAAAAGACTCATGAAACCTCTGATATGAGTTAATATTGCAGGATTTTTTTGGGTTGTTTTTATTTTAAATAATAGTATGCATGAGAGTTGGCAGTTTGAATGGGATGTCAGGGTATTGGAGCTCAAAAGCAAGTAAGAATGACTTGTCTACAACAAAAGTGGCTGTATACCAAAAGCACTTTATTAAAGAATGCTTGTTACTTAATAATGTGGAAGAATAAAAATATTTGCCAAACTAAACAATATAACAACTGTTGCTGTACTAATGCAATAAATTTGTGTTTTAACCTGATGAGAAGAGTTGGGTGTGGAAATAATAAAATAAAGATGAAAACAGCTTGAGAGAAATCTGATTCACATTTAATACTGTTCTGCTCTTCACAAGTTAATATTTCTAATTAAGCTCGCTGTGCCACATAGAAGTACACCTATGGGCTGCTAATTGGTTTTAGAGTTCAAAATCTTCAGAGACAACTTTGTGAATCTGTAATCATGTCAGGAACTGAACACATGAAGGCAGAGACATTGTTAAAATCTTACCCAGTGCTTTTAAAATACATTGCAAACTTCTGAAGTAATGGATTCATATACAGGCTAAAGTACTTTGGTGCTTTTTAATACAATTAAAATGTTAGGTCCTATTGTTGTCTCAAAGAGCTTTTCCAGGAAATCCTATGCATTTAGAATTTTTTGTAGAGTGAGTCAGTATGGTAAAGACCAACAAACCCATTTTAATTGAGCTTAAATTAGGCCAGTTTTGTGAACTTAATTAAAATACTGTAACTTCCAGTGGTTGAATCATTGTCGTTATCCTGATTTGCAGATGGTATCACATGGTATCTATAGCATACTGCAGAATGCCTGGTACGTCTGAGCATGTTCTTTAAAGGCATGGATCAGAGGTGCTTGAACATGCCCTTGTGAGAAATGCCCTCTATTGAAATAAAATAATGTGGAAAACATTTGCTGGTGTTGATGTTTTGCTGGTAGTCTTACAGAGGTGAATGGCTGGATAGTTTGGACATAAAATATCTTTGTATTATCCATGCTCTAGAAGATTGAAGAATAAAGCTGATGGGTGAATACTTGCTGTCTGTGCTAACAGAAAAGTGACAATCTTTCTTATTTTAATAAGAGCAACCAGATTAGCATCCACAGATACGGTGTTAAAAATTTGAGCATGAAATAGTGGATGCTCGCAAGTATTAGGCTGCATTTGTTGTGCTGGCAAGTAGTAGGAAGTGGTAAGTTGCAGTCAAGTTTAAATAGTTTTTTTCTAGTTTGGTCTATAAAATGAGCAAATTTTCACATGTGATTTTTAATTTTTTTTTTTTAAGGGTGAAGGAGAACTTGATTAGCACACTTGGGAGTATAATTCAGTGCCCCTACTTCCAAATAACTGTTGTTCCAAAGAAATGTGACATTATTGTAATAGATATCAATTGTTTGATGATGCATGTGAATATTAAAGCTGTAAAAACGGTTATCTGAATGTCTTTGAAACATTATGTGTACACATTTCCGTCCTAACTAGCAATTGGAGCTGCTTGCTTTGTCTTGTCTGTCTTGGTATTGCATGTGCTACATATCCATAAAAAAATTAGTATGAAGCTTATTTACTCATGACTTGAGGATAGGTGAGCTGCTGGGAAGTGCTGGTTTTGGATGCTGAGGTTGGGAGTATGCTTCTGACCAGAGTCGTGAAAGTGCACATGCTGCATTTATAGTAACATGTAACCGTTTGCAGAAATGGAAGAAAGTCAAGGCAAGATGTTAATCTTGCTCTCATTGCAGTAACGTAGGAGCTGAGTAAGTGGAGCTCACGAAGAACACCCAGCCTTGATTTAGGTTAAATTAGCTACTTCAGTAGCTGTGTTAAATGTAGCTCTAATGAAATTCAGGCTGCTTGCCTTTGTTATCTGAAGGAGATAATCTGCTAGAACAAATTTGATAAATGAAGAATGAAATCTCCCTTTCTTAGTCGTGACAATCTGCAAAATCCTTTCTGTTTATTCTTGGCTTAAATCCGTTCATAAAACAAAACGTGCTAAGGGTCTTTTGCTTTCTAATGAAATTTCCCAAAGGGATCAGATGTGGAGGATTTTTGGCAGGGCGGGGAGAAGGAAGGTTTACGTGACTCCGGATCGCTTATTTTTCTGCCTCCGTGTGGTTTGGTGGGGGGTGGATGCGGGGATGCAGCTCTGGCAGCGCTCCCCCGAGCTGCGCGGTGGCTCAGCCCTGCACAAAGCCGGTGATGTAATGCGTGCCGCTGTGTGTGTGCGCGCTGTATGTGTGCGCGCGCTGTGTGTGCGCGCGCTGTGTGCGCGCGCGCTGTGTGTGCGCGCTGTTTGCCGCTGTGTGTGTGCGCGCTGTTTGCCGCTGTGTGTGTGCGCGCTGTGTGTGTG
>WBMZ01002236.1:0-88832 GCA_013400975.1 Atrichornis clamosus | reverse complement strand
CGGGGCCAGGCGGTGCGTCCCTCCCGCCGCGGCTGCCACCGCCGCCGGCACCATGGGCTGCTGCTGCCGCCTTCTCTTCCTCGCCCTCCTCCTCCTCCCGGCAGGTAAGCGCCCGCCGCCGCACCGGGATGGGCAGGGGGGACACACCGAGGACCCCCCGGTGTCGGGCTGGGAGCGATACGGTGGGGACGGGGAAGGAGGCAGCCCCGCGTTTGCCGGGGACAGCCCGGCTCCTTCCCGGAGCCGGGCTCCGCAGAGCAACCCCCCACCACTGGTCCCACTCACACCACCCGTGACCCCCCGGGAACCGCCAATGACACCGGTGGGGTCGGGCAAGAGGTGGTTCACCCTTCTTTTCCTCACGTCTTGCCCCTCAGAGGGGTCCCCAGCCGGGTCCCCGGCTGCCCTGAAGGAGGACAACTTCATGGAACCACCAGCTTCCCTTCACGGGCACCCCCTGCCCGGGCTGCAGCTCACCCCCAGCCCCGCATCCCCCTTCCCACCACAGTCTCTGTTTTGAAGGAGCTTTTATGGCTCTCCCTGGCCTTGAGCGGAGGCTCCCACACCCCCAGCTGGCGCTTTCCCCACCAGCTCCAGGCATCTCCCCCCAGCCACACCAGCCTCCCCAGTCCACAGAAACATCCCACATCCTTCCCCCACCGAGACCGTCAAAGGAGACAGTTCTGTCCCCGGCGGATGCGACAGCGAGCGCAGGTCACCCCTCCACCCGCCCAGGCTGGGTTTTTAATAAACACGAGGAGCTGCTTGCTCAGAAGCATGGAAAACACACACTTGCATAACCGGGGACGCGCGCGAGGAGAAATCCATCGGGCCGAGCTGTCGTTATCAAATCGCTGCCGGCGGAGCAGCGCGAGGGGACGAGGCTCGCTGTGGCAGCCCACAGCCAGCACCACGTCCCCTAAACAGCAACCCTGTTTGGCTGTACGACCCCAAACCATCACCCTGGACCACGTCAGCTTGTGGGAGATCTCCCCGGGATAAGTGACCCCAGTGGTGCGAGGGGAGGGAGAGCTGGATTAAAATTTCTCCCTATAAAGTGTGAATTTGCCAGCAAGCTCCTGTTTCTGTGCTTTCCAAGCAAATGCATTCGGGAGGGATAGGGATAAACATTTTGTTCCTGGGGATGCTATTCTCCTCCTTCACGGGCTCCTGCCTGGCCCAAATTTGCCCCAAAAGCAGCCAGTCTCTGCTGGGAGTCAACCTCTGGGGTTGGAAGGCGAGTTTTTCCCAGCACCCGGGCCAAACCCAAAGCTGTTCCCACGACCATCCCTCTCTAAAGCACCAATGCCAGCAAGGCTTGGCAGAAGAAACAGAAAAGATTTCCCTGGACTATGGTCCCATGGCTCTCGGGCTGCTCCCAAACAGCCTTAGAGCATCTTTCAGATGCTTTCTGTGACTTTTTTGTCCCCACAGAAATAATTCTTAAAAAAAAAAAGTATATATATATATATATATATATATATAACTTGGAAGGAAACACAAAGCATGATTTAAATATCCTTCAAGCTCATTCTTCAGGACTGAATGACAGCAAGGACGTCACTGGGCAGGAGTGAAATAAGTCTGGGCTTTGCCTGGCCACGTAATGAAATAACAGCGTCCCGCACAAGGAAGTTTTTATCCTGTTATTACTACTTACTCTGGATGTAAATTGAAACCTGCTTTTCTTTCCTGACGTGATGCCCAGCCCTGAGCCCGCTCTCCCCTTCGGTAATTCACCCTGTGACCCAGCTGAGACATTTTTAGATACCTTTAAGAAGCAGCTCTTGTCTTTAAAGGTTTTGAGTGCTTCTTCATGGAGACTCTGGGCTGGAAAAGCTGCTTTTTGGGGGGTCTCAGAGCCTCATGGGCTGCTTTAAGCTGCCATTGAGGAGGCAAATTTTTAAGCACTCCTGGCTCTGCTCCCACATAAGCTGAAGAACAGGGGAGATGGGTAGTTAATTATCCCTCTCCCAGCCCAAATGAACAATCAGCCTCTAATACCAGAGGATGCTCCAAAATTCCTCTGCCAAATCCAGTTGCTTCCCCCCCTGGGAGGGGCTGGAATGGAGCTGATGCATGTTGAAAGCTGCACCTAGAAGCAGTAATTAGCAGCCAGCCAGGAAAATTATGGAGCTGGGGAGTTGTCACTTGGGCAGAGCTGCTGCTTGCAAAACTCCTGGCTGGCTCCAGAGCCATATCCAAGATATGTGCCTGGGAAAAAGTATTGTGAGGTGTCCCAAGCAGGCAGGTCCAGCCCAAAGGGCCAACAGATAGCATCCCCTTCCACGGTGCAACATCCAGGGAAATAAGCACAGCATAACATCTGTTTGCATGTTTCAAGAATAGAACATGCAATACTCAATGTATTTTTAATTTAAACAAGTAAATCATCATTTTAGAAAAAGCTGTTGCTCTCATCTACTGCTCTCCACCCCAGTTCCTCATCAGATATCTGGCTGTACAGGCTGATGAATAACCAGAGGGTGTTTTGCCACTCTCAGAAGGGAAAAAACACCTACAGATTTCTCTTCACCTTCTTTTCTGCTATAATTTCATTGCAGCATCAGGATCAAGGGTTTCCTGAGTTGAATAGTCAAGCAACACTTAGCTTTGGGGGAAAACACCACATTTTCTCTGCATGGAGGATAGGCTTGTTGTGCCACCAACAGTCCTCACCTCTGGGTTTGGATCATGGTGGTGCCTGAGGAGAACTTGGACAGCCACCTCAGGCAAGGAAGGAGGGACCATGCAGCATGCAGGGAAACATGTGAATTTAAAAAGTTATTTTCAGCTGGGAAGAGTGATGACTGCAGGGTGGTGAAGCTGTCCTCCTGATTTCTCAAAAGGAGTCTGCCTGCCACAGCATTCCTCAGGCTCTGGAAAGTGTGCAAGAGTGAGCCAGGCCTCCACAGTAGCTCCTTACTCCCTTTCAGCAGCCTGGAGAAGGGCAGCTGCTGCTCCCAGCCAGTGAGGACCTCACTTACAGTCTCTCCTTTCCAGATTCCCAAAGCCCCCACCTTTATTTAGCCACGTGGATTTTGCTCTTCCTCTTTGCAAAAGGCAGGCCGTGCATCTGCAAGAGATGCTGGTACATCCAGGGAGGTGGATACTGATGGGCTGGCTCAGCAGCAGCCTTATCCTCGAGCAGGGACATCCCTGGGGTGTCCTGGCCAGCTGCATCGTTGGGACAGAGGCTCGGGATGGTGAGGGACACATGGATACAGCACATGGATTTCTATTGTGTAGCTGTTTCTCTTCGCTACAGAAAGCTTCAGAGCAATTAGACCTAAACCACTTAACGACCATGCAGCAGAATAAAACTAATCATGCAGGAAGCCAGCTCGGCTCGCCAGTAAATCAGAGCAACTGCAGATTTATTGGATCTGACGGCCTTGGCTTCTCCACACGGTCAGGGAATAGCTTTTGCCTTTTACCTGTTGGTGTTTCTGGCCCCTGGTTTTCTCTCTTGGTTTCTTCCTCCTCTCAGAGCTGGTTTCGTACCATTGCCAGCAGACCTTGGCACTGAAAACGGAGGAGATGGGGCAGGAAGCAGTGGAGCAGCACATCACCCAGGGGTGCTGCTGCTAACATGGGGGGTCACCAGCATGCACATGCAGTGCTGGAGCTTTGCTACACACTTCAGGAGCCACCACACTGTCTCTTGTTTACTAATTGAAACCCAGCAGCAGCCAGAGATCCCCCCAGGAGTTACCATTTCCCATCACTAATGCAGCTGGATGTTCCCTCTGCAATGGCATGGAAAGGTTGGTGGATGTGAGACAGCTTAGAGCCTGCAGAGCTGCTGCCAGACCTCTCCATCATCTGTATTTCTTGGGGATAACAAAGCAGGAGTTCACAACAGTGCCCTAGAAAAAGAAAGACACAGGTTAAAAGCCAAACTAACCACCACATCCTCTGTGTTCCTTCCCCCATACCAGTACTGAGCTCAGTCACACCCTATGCGCTGCAGATGGGGCCTCCAGCCAGTGAGGACAGAAGTGAACATCACTAAATCCCAAACTACATAGTGACAGGGAAGGTGAGGCGGTGCAGGGCTGAACAGCTGGAAAAACTAGTTGAACCCAAAGCAAAAACCAGTTTGATTTAGTCCTAGACACTACCAGGAGAGCTTTTGCCATCCACAGCCAGATGCTGCTAGTTTTATAGCAAAGAAATACAATGAAAGTTATTATACCTGAGCATAAACAAGGGGGAGGGGAACTACGAAAAAAACAGCACAAGTTATGGGAATCCTCAGCCACAGAAACCAAAGCCAAGTCAACAAGGCCATGAGCAGGAAATCCTTACCTTCTGTTTAAATATAGGTTGCTTTATTGCTCTGCATCCCTTAACCTGGTTATAAACCAACACACACTCAGGGGACTTGGGGCTGTTCTGTCATCAGCATTGGGTGAGGATCAGCATAACACAGGACCTGCAGAAGGTCCTTTTTTTGGGTAGGTGTTGTGGTTAAAGACTGAGGTTACTATGGAGCTTTGCTTTAAAGAGTAATGTGATGCTTAGATATGGTCTTGGTTACATGGGGTTTTTTCGGTTTTTGCCCAAAAAACAGCTGCTGAACTGGCAGAGAAAGTGGTACCCAACCTCACTGCACAAGCACAGCATGATGTGTGTGTTCAGCAGCTCTCCTTGTCCCAGTGACTTGTTTTTCTCCTGTTGTTGTATTTCTCATTCAGAACAGGTGGCTGGATTCCTTATGTGAGTACAGTCAGGATAGGCAGCTGGCAGGCAGAATAAATAATATTCATGTTATGGAAACTTTCATTATCCCTTTGGCCTTGGCTGCTAGTGGAGCATCCCTGGCTGCAGCTGGGGCTTGGGTGCCTCAGTTAATTTGGGCTGAGAGGAAGCGTGTGGGTCAGGTCATGTGGATCTCCTGGTGCTGTGTCAGATGCGATGAGTTCTGAAGTGAAGGTTCTTAAAAGCTCTCTCTCTGCCTTATCGGTGGATGTTTGTTTGCTGCAGTGTGGCTGCTCCATCTGATGTCATTCACTCGGGCTGGAGATGTTCTCTGGTGGCTTTTATGCTGTGTTTCAGCCGGCAGAGCAATTTAGGATTTGCTGCAATGGCTTTTGGAGTGTCTGGGAAATGCGTTGCTGGAGAGGCTGCCAGCCCAGGTCAGGCAGCTCTTTCCCAGGTGGAGCACGGACAGAGCTCAGCTCCTGCAAGGGCAAGACCTGCCCTTGTGTGGCTTCCCGGAGCCAGGACAGCAGCATGGCAGTAGGAGAGAGAGATAATTCATCAGGCTAATTCCTTAGGTTAGCAGGTGATTAGGGTTAATATTCCCCAAGGGCAGGATATGTGAATTACAGGGCTTCGGGTTGTTCTTTCCCTGGCTGTTTTCTGTATTCCTAGTGAAGAAAATCTAGAGAAAGGACTTTCCAAAGCTCTTGTGGGGCTTTGAAGTGTGACACCACTGCTTCCCTAGGTGGTTACCTTGTGCTGGCAGTCCCCTGCCTCGGCTCTGCGCTGGATTCCAGCAGGGTGGTCAACTGCCTTAAGTGAATTAGATGAGCAAATTCCTCAGGGCTGAGCTATGCTCGGCATCCTCTGGGAGCTGCCATCCCTCAGTCCCTCTGACAGCCCCTGGCTGAGGTGTTTTCAGCCTTTCAGATCATGTGGCCCTAAATGAATCTTTGTAGATGTTTATTTTGTCTCTTTTTCCAGTGCACTGCTCTGCTTCCTGCTCCCAGCAACTCCTACAGACCAGGTGTTGGGAAACAAAGAAACCCTCTCCCTGGCTTTTCTTTTGCCTTTGCTTTTCCCTTACAGATGTGTTGGTACAGGACAAACTGGGCCTTACCCATCTATGGAACAGGTTGTCCATGAGCTGAGTACAGTGATATGGGAACATGTGGAGCACCAGCCAAGGGGATTCTCAATCAGGTCCTTTTTTCCCGTTAATCCTCACTCTGTTCAGAAGCAGCCTGCATTGCCTCTAGGATCATGGCTGGGATTTCCTGGGGTTATCTCCTGTGGGTGAAAGCTGAACCTCAAGGGCAGTGGCTGGGTCCCAGATGTGCTGGTAGCTTGGAGGAAGAAGAGGACAGCAGGGATTGCTAGTAGGGAGAGACAGGGAAAACCAGGGCTGAGCTGAGCAGTGCCTTCAGTCGTGCTCACTCTCCTGGGAGGAGTCCCTGTGACTTGTGACCTTCTTGGCCGGGAGCGCTCAGCCAGCAGCCAAGGATTGTTCCTGCCTCCAGCTCTGGCTCACCCTCTGAATTTATACCCCTTAGATATTATCGGAAAGTTCCTGACTCATCCAGGCTAGCAGCACTGCCAGCTTCCCGAGCTCCCGATTGGTTTGCCTCCAAAGTTCAAGCTGATCATGGGAGCTGTGCTGACCCCAAGCACTTTGGGATAGCAGGGTGGCTTTGCAGAGAGATGGAAAGCTGCCTGTGTCCTAGAGAGGCTGGGAACGTCTACATTTACAGAGGTAACAAACTTCCAAGGTGCTCCCAGCCCTGTGAGGGTCCTGCTGTGCTTCATGAGCATGTTGGGATGCAGAGGCTGTTGGTGAAATATGGAAGGTCCAGGTGTGTTGGAGCAAGGATTATGGAAATACAGATGGATTCTGAACCTTGGTCTGAAGGATGCTTGGCCCAGGTTCCCCTGCTGCTGTGGTGGCCAGATGGCTTATTCAGTAACCAGATTCCAGCTTGTCATTCCACTCCTCTCCCCTATCCTAAGGTTTGTGTCCTCAGCCTGAGGAGGGTGAAAGCTCAGAGGCATCTCCAAGCACTTGTCCTTGGGAGAGGAGTGCAGCCATGGCCTCAGTCCCACCTCCAAGAATCTTTTGCTTGGGAAATGGGGTCCTTCACGTGTATCAGTAACAGAAATTTTGGCTGGATTAAAGAGTCCCTGCTCATCAGTGCCACATCCTACCATTCCTACACATAGGCACTGAATGTTTTTGTACTCCACACTCACAATTAGTTCATTGCAGCTGGAGTGAGTTCTTGCTCTCCCCAATGCCAGGCTTGGGATGCTCCCGGGGTGTAAATAAATGAATACATGGAATAAAAATGCCTCTCGATGTCATGCCGTGTTGGCACACTCTTCCCTCATCCCAACCACACTGAGGGAGCCAGTGCTGGACCAGTGCTGAGTTCAGCCCTAGAAAGGGGGGAAAAAAGCCCCAGCAGTCAGCTGGTGGGAACAGAGGGAGAAATGACTCATCTTCATGCTAAGAAATGGAGACAAATGAATGAATGCACAAGGAAATGGGGGGAGAGGAGAAAGAGCCGTCTTGTGTTATCATTCCCAGCTGCACAGTGGTGGCTGTGAGGAGGAGCTTCTTCCCCTGCTGCCAGGAGGAGATGCTGGGAAGATGGAAGGGGTGATTGGGGATGGGGGTATCCTGAACTTGGGGAAAAATGGGGGCGATTTATGCCAGGGCAACTGTTCTGGTTTAAACCTCACATCTAGGTACACAGCTGTATTTCCCATCTCTTTATTTTAGATGGCTCTCAGCATTTTAAAAACCAAACTTATTTCCTAGCTTAATTCTCCAAACCTTTAGTGCTCTTCCAAGCTCCAGCTTTCCCCAAGGATTGCCCTGTTATTAACATTTCTTTGTCTCACTCCTAGGGCTGGGCGATGACACCCCAGAATCACCTCTCAAGCCCATCATCCCCCCCTTCCTCTGGGAGGGGGTCCCAGTGAAACCAGGCTCCAGGGATACAGAAGTCCCCACACCAGCTCCAGGCCAGCCCTCACTGCCTGTGTCCACAGGACCTTCTGGAGATGGGACATCTTCCAGGCCAGTGGAGGGGGCCGGCCACAATGCCACCACCCCTGTGGAAGCACTGCCCCCTGCTCCCGTCTCCGTCCCCGTGAGCTCCGTGGCCGCAACAGAGGGTCCCTCTGCAGCCTCCAGCCCCAGCTCGGTGCCACCAACCCTGGAGACAGCCCCAGCTCTCCGGACAGCAAACACTGCCAGCTTGGCAAGAAGCATGATGGATTTGGGGGCAGCTTCCAGCCCCACGGGCGTAGCTGCGTCATCACCCCCTGCTTCCCTTCCTGCCAGTGATCCCTATTCATCCTCTGGGATAGGCTTGTCCCCAACGCCTGTCCTCGTGAGCCCTGGTGCAACCCAGCCACCGCTGCTGACCAAGGATGTCCCTTCCCTGGGGACACTGGCCATGGCATCGAGCCTGGCCATGGAGCCGACATCCCCCCCAGTGACTGTGATGAGCCCCACCCAAGCTGAGGCCACTGCCTCCGACAAAACCACTGGAGTCACCATGGAGGAGGTCCCGCGTGCCCTGAGTGCAGGTGAGCACCACCGCTCCCCATATGCACATATAAACATAATGTCATCCTCAGGGTGCTCAGATAGGAGGGGCAGACCGCCCAGATTGGAAGGGAAGAGGTGGCCAGCTTCCTGAAAGCATCATTCAGCAAAATTCATGGAGGAGCCTATGTCATCTGATCCCCTGGCAGAGACTGGGAGTTGTAGATAACAAATCTCGGTTGCCTGGAGATGTGAATAAAATCCTTAGTTCTAAATTTGACTTGAAACACTTAAGGATGAGAGGAAAGAAGTGGATGGATGGTGGGTGCAGCCTGAGTTAGGATGATGTAGGTTTTAATTTTCCCTCCTGGAGACCTCAGGAAGATGACATGAGCTTCTCCCTGTCCCCTTCTGCAAACATAGGTAGCTTAAAAGTGTTCAATTTTTCTGGATAAGGGGAGATCTGGAGCAGTTGCTAGCTTTGGCTCATCAGTAAATTCTGTCTGGCACTGGGAGGAGCACCAAAGAGTGAGACCATAGCACCCAAGCAAAGCCCAGCTGTGTTTTATCCTAAATCTACCTGGCCTGCTTTTATGGGAAGGGGATCATTACAAAAACAGAGGGGTGCCTGGTATCCTCTTTGGGAAGCAGTGAGGGAACATTCCCCCGTCAGAAATGGCTGGCATGGGTGAACTGGGAGCAGCTGGGATGTGGGGTGAGTGCCGTGGATCTGGGATCAGGAGGCTGAACCCTGCCCTTTCTGATGGACCATCCACAGGGAGCATCGTGGCCATAACCGTGACGGTCATCGTGGTGGTGGTGCTGGTGTTCGGGGCAGCCGCATATCTCAAGATCAGGTAAGGCTGGGTTTGGGTACCCTCCCCTCACTGAGGCTGCAGCCCCTCTCATCAAAACCAGGATGATGCTCAGCCCCAGGAAGATGCTGTTCCCAAGCCCAGCAGGGCGATGTGCAGCTTCTGGTCCCAGCCCGGCTCCATTTCTTACCACTGCTATACTGGAAAGCAGAGTTTTAATTCCTCGTTTTACAATAGCCTTGCTCAAATGCCAGAGACGCTGCTCAGCATAGTCATAACCGGTAATTATCCCTTGGGAAAGTTGCTGCCATGGGTCTCACTGTGACTGGGACAATAAACAGCAGCAGAGCCCAGTGCTGAGCATCCCTAATGAGGCTTTGCTGACAGCTGAGATGAGTAAAGGTCTTGTTTTAATTCCCTGCCCTGTCCAGTCTCATTCAACAGGAGCAAAATCCAGCCTGGGCTTTTCTTCTGTCCTGGTACTTTCTCTTAAAATATCCCAAAGCTTGACCTAAGGAGCCCTTGGATTAATATTTCTTCACCCCATGGCAAAATAACTAATAAGTCCCCAAAGCAACCAGTGTGCTTTCCCTGGCAGGCACTCCTCCTATGGAAGGCTTTTGGATGACCACGACTACGGCTCCTGGGGCAACTACAACAACCCTCTCTATGATGATTCCTAGCAGGGATGAAGAAAAAAACCCCATAAATCCTTAATTTATAAGCGCTTCTGCAGCAGAGCATCCGCTGTCGAGGAGATGCCGGGCACGGAGCCCCTGCCTCAGGCAGGACTACGACGGGTCTGGTGGATGACAGGAACTGGAGGGCGGGTGTGCAGTGCTGACAATAAACCTGAATTTTGGCCTTTGCATAGGAAACTGGGTCCTGGGACATGTCAGCCACTTGTTGTAGGCAAGGGAACCCAGATTCCCCAGGGGGAAGGGCTGGGGAGGTCAAGGGAGAAGATGAAGGTTTAACCAGTGCCGTGGCATCCTTTGAAATGCTGCTGCTCTGTGATTTGGCAGGGAGTGGGGGGCTGCTGAGCCAGAGCCAGCAATGTGCCAGGGTCTCCTGTGCTTTCACATGTCTCCTTCCCTAAAATCACTTCCCTGTGTTGCCCTGCTATGAAATCCTTTGCCTTGTCTCATAACTATGAACAGTTATGTGGCTACTCAGTCACTGTTCCCTTTTTTTTCCTGTGTGTGCTTCTGTGCAGAAGTTCCTAATTTAATTTTTTTCTATTTAATTGTGGGGTTTTTGTCTCAAAAGCAGCCTGGGAGCCCATAGGAAGATGCACTGACCACCATTTCACACATGTGGCTGCTTGCTCCACAGCTTTGTTTTTAATCCTTAAAAAACTTGGCTGCTAAAATACAGCGGCGTGTTCTTTTAATCCCCTATTTGTGTTCAGCTTTTAGTGTGGGAAGATCAGGGGTGGCTGATGGCAGCGTTGTTTTGGAAGGGGATGTTCAGCCACTTCTCTCTCTGGCTGAATTCCCTGTCAGTGGAAAGCAAAGCCCTCAGTCTGCATGTCCTTAATAAATAAACCAGCACTAAATGGCACTGCAAACTTTTGGGGTGTCCCAGTACAGGTGGTGCAGGCTTGGAAACAGGCTCTGCTGTTCGTCCTGACTCCTAAATGGAGCATCTCTGGAAACATCAAAGCGTGGGGCGTTTCCATGATTGCTTCCTGCAAGAGATGCATCATCTCCGGATTTCCATCAAGTGAGTGTAATAAATGTAGCCAGCACCACAACAGCCACCTGGAAAGGTTGGGAGAAATGAGGGCAACTCTGCTTCTCAAAAGGAAGTGCTATCATTATGCATTTTCCTTTTCCTCCTGAGCTTTTCTCAGGCCATTCAGGGGTCCATCCTTTCAACTCTGCTCTGTGTTCCTCAGCCTCTTTTGGATGGTGAAAACAGAAAATAAACCTGTGAATGGTTGTTGCACTTTCCAACCACAGCCAGCCTGGAAAACTGTTGGGGCTGGGAGCATACACACAGGGAAGCACAGGATGCTTAGGGTGAGCAAAAGCCCTTTTCACCTTTCTGGCACCCAGGAAGCAGCAAATTAGGCCACCTTGGCTAAGACAAACCACAAACTGAGTTAAAAACCCACCACCCTTCTTCTCTTGAAATAAAATGAGTGTTGTGCTGCTGCTGCTAAACTGAGGGACAAAAGGGAGAGGAAGAGCCATCACCTTCACTTAAAAATATATAATCTCAAGGGAATACATTCCTTTTTTGTGGAGGAGGATAGAAACGGGGTGTCAGTTTTCCTGCTCAGCCTTGTGCCTGGATGCTCAAAATGAATGACACTCTCTTGCCCACAATGCAAGGAAGGAGCTGTACATATTTTTGGGAATATCCCAGGGTGAAAATAGATTCCTTGCTTCCCTGTGATCAGACACCATCCCCAGCCCCTTTATTCTCCATGCAGCTGCCCTGTGATATGGATAATATGGACATGGATAATGTGTTTACATCTCCAGGACTGTTTGCCAGCACAAGCCAAGGCACAGGACAGCCTAAGAAATAACAGATGCATTTGCCAAGTGGAAAATGCACTTTATTTTGGGGGATAATAATGCCCTCCAAAGGGGGGCCGTGGATGGCTGTGTTCCAGGCAATGGCTTCAAACACCCTTCTCACATTCCCACTTCAGACCCTCCGGTTTGTCTAGGGATTCTTGTCCCACACTATTATAGCAGGGAAGAAGGGGTAAAAACAACCACAATGCTCTAAAAAAGGCCTTTGTTCCTTGTCTTTTTAAAAATGATGAGGTTAACTCTGCCACCAGCTTGTTATTTGCAAAAATAGCAAAATCCCATTTTTCCCAAAGACTCCCCCAACTTTGACTCAGTCCCACCTCCTCCCAACTCCCCCAACTCCCCCTGGCTTTGGCTCCGTTGCAGCTCAGAGATATTTTATTTATATAGTAAAAACATAGTTCGCATAGCTCCGTGCAGAACATCCCATTCCCCGACCTCGGGGTAGCAGCGCAGTCTGGCAGCAGTGCCGGGGATGACGCGATCCCGCTCCAGGTCTCCCGCCTTGCCCTCGCCAGAGAGCCGCAGGCTGCTTTATCACCGCTTCCAGACTCCCTCTAGTCTCCCTAATTATGCCTTTGTTTGGCTCATTTGTGAATATTCCCATAGATCACCCACGTGTTTCCAAGCGTCATCTCCTCAGATTCCTGGTGGAATTACTGGAGTGAGTAGCAATGAGTAGCACAGATACTCCTGGTTGCAGCTCCCAGGCTGCTTGTTAGATACAGGAATCAGCTCAAGTGTCAGAAATCTAATGCCAGCTGGGACCATCAAGAAGCAAAACAAAGGAAACTGCCCCATTTCCAGCACGGAGGTCCCGGCACACCCCTGGGCTGAGCTTGGATCTGCAGAGACAGATGCTCGGCTGCCCCTCCGAGATATAAATAGCACAACATGACGAGCCTTTCTCTCACTGCGTTCCTTCCAGTTGGAAATTTAAAAACATGGCTTCTCTGCAGCCAGGCAGGGGCAAGATATCAGCCTTGGCACCGGGAAAGCCATGGGAGGGGACAGCTCTTCCAGAGGTTTAATATGGAACACCCCCACTTCCACCCAAATGTTATTGGAGCAAGCCAAAACCATACCAGAGTCACTAAACCAGCCCAAAATTGGAGATCCCCTTTCCCCACAGCTCCTGAGCCGTCGCCCTGCACCTTCCTGTGGGGTGGAGGGCTCAGCCAAGCCCCCCGGTCCTGCATCATTCCACTTGCTGCCCTCCTGAGTCCTCTCCCGAGTTTCGCATATTCCGGCAGGCTCTGCTTTATTAATAGCTCCGTGACCTTGTGTGTGGCTGCAGTCCCCGTGCCTGCTGGAATTCCACATTTTTCCCACAAGGCAGCAATAATCCCATCTGCTCCTGATTCTGGCCTAGACTGGTGAGCAAGGCTGGATTCCGGGTGGCAGGCAGTGTGGGAGCTTCCCAACAGCTCCCATAGTCAGCGGGCAAGCTCTGGCCAAGCCAGATGCTGCTTCCATCCCAGGATCATCACACTGCTCTGATCTGAGCATCCTTCCTGCTCCCATCGGCTGCATCTCCATGGACAGGGCAGCAAAGCTTCCATCCCATAAAGCAGCTCCTTGCCTGTCTTTATCCACTCTGTTTTCCTTTAGCCCCTCAAAGTGCCATTCGTTTTCCTGCTGCGCGATTTATTCCCTGGCAAAGGGAGTCAAGGGCTCAGTGCCAAGATAAACACATGGAACAGCAGTTCGGCATCACATTCCCTCCCGCACTTTTCAGAGGCAAATACCGAAAACAGGGCAGCAGAAGGTCAAAATCACCTGGATCCCATAGCATGAATCATTTTCCTTCCCAATACCAAAGTTTGGCTGGGGCACGAGCTGCTCTTCCGAAGCTCGATGAAGGGTTTTCTTTCAGCCTCCTCTTGTGGTTGGAACCCAAACAGGAATATTTCCAGCTGGAATAAAATTAGCTTCCCATTTAGCATCAAACCTGCTCGGTTGTGGACTTGACCAGCACAGTTTTGCCATAAGCAACACCCTCAAAGGCTAGTCAGCCACTTGAGTTTTCTGGGATGGCAACTCCTGCAGGCTGATGGGAGCTTCACCAGCACTCTGGGTTTTCCTGGGAGCAGGTCTCCATCCAGGAAAAGTGGTGGAGTCACCAGGTGCCAGCACACACCTGCAGGATGCTCCAAAACAGCAGAGAGTCTTGCTTATACCACAAAAATATGGAAACACAGGATCATGTAAACTCACTTATTTTCCTAACAGTGCCTCAGGGCTCACACATTCCCATATCCAATCATTTTTCAGCACTGAATCATGGCTTAAACTCAGCGGGGAATTTCCAGGGAGTACGTGTGAAAGAAGAGCACATCACACACAGTGTCATTTGTTTATTTTAATAGAGACGTTATTTTACATTTATTTATAGCAGTGACAAAAGTGCTCCAGAAAAAGATACTCCAGTCAAGGCAAGTTACAACAGCTATCATCCAAATCCTAAATATTCCATATAGAAAGGGGCACTGCTGGATTAAGAAAAGCTCATTTTACAACAGAACAAGTTAAAAACGAGTAGTTGTACCCTGAAAAGTAACTGAGCTTTTTCTATATCTTATTTCATTACTGTAAAGTATCTGCATGTGAAATTCACAGAAATCAAGAACTTTCTGCAATAGTTAAGACTGCAAAACACCTTGGGCAGGATATTACATGAAAAAGAGTGGGGTTGGGGTTTTTATTTATTTTTAAAAGGCAGTCATTTGATCCCCCATTGCCTCCCCCCAGTGAAGTTTTACCATTAATAAACACCAAAACCCCAGAAAATTGGTCCCTGCACTACTGGAGTGCTTCTGGACTGCTGTCATTTCAGTGAACACCTCAGGCTTAGCCTGATGTTAAATACGTGCTTCACTTCAGGTACGTAACCATCAAAATATCGAGCTGTGTACGTGTCTAATACCCTACAACACCTTGGCCTTTGCCAGTGAATAAAGCAGAACGAGGAAGAAATGGGGGTAAAAGTGACTGCAGCTGGCAAAGGAATCTGAGGGAAGGGACAGCAGCAGGTCAGGACGGGTGTCCAGGGGAAAAAAGGGGGCTTTGCAGCTTGATCTTCCGTCTGTTTATCCCAGCAGGCAGGGCAGCCCTGTTTTGAGGGAATTCTGTACGCACAGGTGACAACACATGAAGGCAAAGGATGCCACTCCCGCACGCTCCCCCTCTGCAGCGCCCGCAGCGCTGGCTCCGAGGCCTGGGAACACACACGTCATTCCAAGAGAACACCACGTCCTCGCACACAACCCTGCAGATGTCAGCACTATCCAAAGAGGCCTCTCAAAGCGACCCATTTTCCCCGGCAGCTGCAGCCCCAAGAGCTGCACCTCGACCTCCCCTCACCTTCAGCTTCCCCAAAACTCCTGCTGCTGCGTCAGCCACTCATCATTTCCCATCGTGCTGCTGTTCTAAGCCCTCTCTGCCCTGACGCAGTGAAGGACTCCTTGAACTTGGAATACGTTTTTACTGACAAGTGTTGTTTTGCTTTTAAAACAGCCTCTGTTTTAAAACAGCGTGGCGGAGCGCTCCTCGTGCGGCCGAACGCCGCCGCATCCCGGTCACTGCTCCTCCAAGGACAGCCGGCACCGCCCGTCCTGGGCAGTGTTGTACGACTCACAGTTCTTGCACTTCATGCCCAGGAGGTGGAACTGCACCGTGGAGCGGGCATTGCAGTCGTTGCAAAGGATCTGCACACACGGAGAAGAGAAGGACAGGCTGCAGCAGCAGCACTGTGTGTATATAAACATGAATTACGAATACCCTAAGCCTACACGTGACTTTTCCTCATCATTCCCTACACCTGGTGCTGACTTCTGATCCAGCACGCGCTCCTAGTGCCCTCTACTGTCGGTAATGCCAAGGCACAGCTCCGTGAAAACCAGACATGGGTGCAAGGCTGACCTCTTACCTCCACCATCATGTTCTGGTACTCCGTAGGCATGGGAGTCTGCGCCACCTCGTTGTCCAGCTGGCGCCAGTACCTGGTCATGTCCAATGCCGAGTGCATGCACAAAGGACACCTGTAGCCTCTGGCAGAAAGGGCAAAAAAAGTCTAAATCAGGAGATGGAGTGAGGCCATGAAACAAGTCCATGCAGAGGGACAAGTTTCATATCATACCAATCAAAGAAACACCATGTTCTTGCAAACAGAAGTAGAAATTAAACACCCTTTAGCTCCTTAGGAGTTGGCATTAAGTTAGTTGGTACAGAATTGGCGTAATGATCTTTGCCTCTTGGAATAATATGTTTGGACTAGAATAATATTAAGAGGGAAGATGTCTGGAAATACTCACTCCTTCAGCATTTCGTCGTAACATGTTCTGAAAAGAAAACACAGCTCAGTAAGAAGAATGGAATTACTGACAGGTAACACACCTGGACTGCACAGAGGAAAAAGGCACACAGGTATTCCCAAACCAAAAGTTAAAAATATCCCGAGGCCAAGTGAGAAGAGAGCTTCCCATTGTCAAAATTTACTATGGAAGGAAGGCAACCCTCCTAAAGAAAATACTTCCCGGTGAAACAGACTGTCCCCACAATGCGGGACCCTCAGAAACCAGCTGTAAGCACCTGATACACACTAAATGCTGCTAAATAAACACCCCACACAAGGCAGCAGATATTCCCCTTTCTCAGGCGTCTGCTTTACCTGTGGAGAAGGTGACCACATGGCAGAACATGGGCTCCAACACGAGATGTGTGAATATCCTGGTTTGGGCAAATATCAGACAAAAGAGAAGAAAATTAATTTAAACACAGTCAAAAATAGGGGCACATGACAATCCAAGAGATGAAAAGAAGCAGCTCACCTCCAAACATATCGGGCAGTCCTGCCTGGAGACATTCTCAATACACTTTGCAAATGGAAAAGAGAAGAAAAAGTTATTCTGCTGTATAGCTATCTGTGTTTTTCTAAATTGTGAAGTTCCAATATGTCAAATTTCTTATATCTTCAATTAGTGGCCTCTGTGTTGCTGTCAGGTGAATTTAGAGAAGGAACCCACTGCTACTCCTGTTCCTGTGGCCTCAGACAGGGCTGAGGCATGTCCAGCTTCATGTTCAAGGTGTTATTTTTTTAAGATACAGAGGTAAGCAGTGTATCCTCACCTTGTGCTTCCCTCGGAGACTCAAGCTCAGGCACAAATTGCACTTGGAACAGTGGAAGAAATCCTCCTTGGGGCCAATCCTGCGGAGAGAGGTGTCAGGGCAGGGCCGCTCCCCGTGGAGCCAAGGCCCCCGCCCTCACGCACCTGCAGATGCCGCACTCCTCGCAGTGGTACTGCTTCTTGTCACGGTCAAACAGGTGGCAGATATCGCAATAGTACTCCCCAAAGAGGCTGTCACAGCCCTCACAGCGCTGCTGGGCCTGAGGGGAGAGGAACATCCTGAGTACTGGGTCCAGTTCTGTGCTCCTCAGCACAAGAGGGAGCTCCTGGAGCAAGTCCTGGGGGCTACAAAGTTGAATGGACTGGAGCATCTCTCTTGTGAGGACACGCTGAGGGAGCTGGGCCTGTTCAGCCTTGATAAGGGGTGACTGAGGGGATCTAATCAACGTCTGTAAGGATCTGGAAGGTGCCAAGAGGATGGAAGCAGCCTCTGCTCGGTGGTGCCCAGAAACAGACCAAGAGGCAAAGGGCAGAAACTGATGCACAGGAAGTTCCATCTGAACAGCAGGAAGAACTTCTTTCCTGTGCACTGGAACTGGCTGTCCAGATCTGGAGTCTNGAGGCTCTGGAGTCTCCCTCACTGGAGATATTCCAAAACTGCCTGGACACAACCCTGTGCCATGTGTTCTGTGATCACAGAACATCTTGAGTTAGAAAGGGACCCACAAGGATCACTGAGTCCAACTCTTAGCCCTGCACGGAACAACTCCAATAATCGCACCACGTGTCTGAGAGCACTATCCAAGTGCTTCCTGTACTCTGTCAGGATTGGGGCCTTGACCACATCCCTAGGGAGCCTGTTTCAGTGCCTCACCACCCTCTGGGTGAAGAACCTTTTCCTAATACCCAACGTAACTCTCCCTGACACAACATAAGGCCATAACCCAGCTAACGCGGTTTGAGCAGGGAGGTGGGACCGCATGACCCAGCGTGGTCCCTTCCAACCTGACCCCTCCTATGACCCTGTGACCTCCCTGCCACCCTGCCCGGACCCACCTTCTGCAGGAGGCGGCAGCGGATGCACTGCACCTCGGACACCCGGAACCGGTCCAGCTGGTGCTCCTCGGCGCCGTCGTGGCACAGCCGGCACGGGTACAGCTTCCCGCAGCACGGCGCCTGGGAACGGAAGGACACGGCATGGATCGGGGCGGTGGTCAGTGGCCACCCCTGCCGGGGCAGTGACCGCCCCCCGCTCACCCACCCGCAGCCGGCAGCCCCGCCGGTAGTGCTCGCATCCCTGCTCGCAGCCCTGCTCGCATCCCTGCTCGCAGCCCTGCTCGCATCCCTCCGCTCCTCCCGCCATGGCCATGGCCGCCGCCGCCGCGCCCTGCACCCGCTCCCGCCCCTTCCGCTTCCTCACCGCCGGTTCCGGAGGACGGGGGCGCTTGGAGTTTTCCAAATAGCTTCTCCCTGCCTTAAACCTTCGTATTCGCCTTCCCACTGAATCGCAGTTCGGCTTGGAAGGGAGCTCTGGAGATCACCCAGTACGACCTCCCTGCCAAGGCAGAGTCACCCAGAGCAGGTGATACAGGAACGCATCCAGGTGCGTTGGGAGTATCTCCAGAGGGAGATCACGACGAATCACAGAATCATAGAATATCCTGAGTTGGAGGGGACCAACAAGGATCATCGAGTCCAGGGCAGTGGTCAGAGCACCAAGCCTGAGAAAGTTCAAGCAGTGTTTGGGCAACACTCTCAGACACATGGTGGGATTGTTGGGGCGTTGTGTTCGGGTCCAGGAGTTGGATTCAATGATCCTTGTGGATCCCTTCCAACTCAGGATCCTCTGTGATTCTTCTTCATGTTGAGGTGGAGCTTCTTGCAGTTTAGTTTATGGCTGTTGCTCCTCATCCTGTCGCTGGGCACATGAAAAAGTCTGGCACCATCCTCTTGATACCCACCTTGGAGATGGATGATCCCACCTTGTGGATTGATGAGATTCCCTCTCAGTCTTCTCTAGGTTGAACAGGCCCAGTTCCCAGTCTCTCCTCATGAGAGAGATGCTCTAGACCCCTCATCATCTTTGTGGCCTCTACTGGACCCTCTCCAGTAGCTCTTTGTCTCTCCTGAGCTGTGGAGACCAGAGATGAACACAGAACTCCAGATGTGGCCTCACTAGGAGCAAGTAGCGGAGCACCTCCCAGGACCTGCTGACTGCACTCTTCCCAATGCAAAACCTTTCCCTTAAATCTTTCCTTCTCTCCCCCCAACATCTAACCTTTCCCCCCAAAAAACCACCCTTCCTCAAACCCCCTACATTTGCTCCCACCTGGCCACCTGACCACGGCCAGTTGGTAGCATCCACTATGGGACAACCAGACCTGGAATAGGAACATCCGTTTATTTACAAATTAAATGTACATGTCAAGACACAGCATAGACAGAAATCCCTCAATACAGTGAGTTCAGATTATATTCTGCCATGACCTGTCGATGCAAAAGGCTGTAGTTTGTGGAAGTATAAGTTCCAAAGCTAATGACACCGTGTGAGCTGTGCTAGGTGATGGAGAACAGAGTTGAGAGCAATGCAGGGCTGGCACAAAACTGACCACAGACAAACTGAGGGCAGATGAGCAAAAATTGTTTCCAAACAGTAGAGTTTGGAAACTGTCCCATTCTCCCAAGGGATCTAAAGGAATGATGACTGAGCCGTTCCATGTGTCACCGTATCACAGCTCAGTTCTCCACACCGATATTCCTTCCTTTACCATTAACAACAGACAGAAAACAGACCTGGTGAAACACCCCAAAGACAACTGCCTAAACATGGGGTCCAAAGTGTGAAGGGAAAAGGAACCTAAAACAAAGTGACAAGTGCCTTAGCAAGGGTTTCAAAGGAACAGCTGAAGATTTGCACATTTAAACATTGTATTTCTTGCACAAACCTTTTCTTCACTGTCAAGGCAAAGGTGCTTTTCAATCCAGATCAGGCAGCCCACCAAAATATGACAGTTTTGGCAGCTGCTCTCGTCACTATTAATTTAAAAAGACACCCCTCACGCAGGCAGCAGCTGGACAAAGAAAGCCCAGCTTCCTTCAGAATCCTCCAAACCAGCTCCTGCCCTTGTCACACACCAATAACCACTATACTCTTCTCAGACAAGACCTGGCCTTAGCCCAGAAAGGCAACATTTCAGGGGCTTTTTGCATGCAAGAAATCCAGCAGCAAAGGCAGTGCGAGCTCTGTCCTCAGCCTGGACCCAAGCCACTTCCACGGCAGTCTGCTGCACCACCAGAAGTAAGGGATCCTCCTCTGCCCTACAGAGACCCGGCAGCTTTAGCTCCTGGAAACTCAGATGGATTGTTTCCACTGTTCAGTCACCTGCATCAAGAGGAGAAAAGGAGAATGACACTCTGGACAGATAACAAAACCACAGAGGTGCTCCCCGGTGAAAGGCTTCCTTTATTTTGATTTATTACACATCCTTACCTTGCTGAAGCTGTGCACTTACACCTCTGTGCTTCACAGATCACACAACTTGAGTTGTTTTTTCCCCTCCTCACATGCAGGCAGCCAGTTTCCCCTTTTTTTTTGTTGTTCTATCATCTTGCTCATACCCCCAGGTTTGTGAGCTGCTTCATTTCCAACACCAATGCCCCGCACCTCAGCTCAGGAAAATGGTTTACCTGGCACAGCAAGCTGTGAACTGCTCTCAGTAAGAGGTCTGTCACAGCTATGTGACCTGACTAAAAATGGGAAGTATAGAAGAATTTTCCTATTGTACTTCCCAACTAGGTAAGTGTTCACGAAAGAATCTGAAAGCCACCAGAAGGCTACACAGCATAAATTAAAGCCCACCTTTTACAGGCAGGTGTGACCATCTCCCCAAGGCTAGTGCTCCACCCTGGGGAAGCTGGCTTCTGATGCATCCGGCATCAAGGTCCCTGACAGCTGTAAATTGGGAAAGAAAGAGACAGGATCAGTTTTCAAGTGTAGTATAGAGAGAAAGGACAATCAGAAACAGCCTTCTAAGGACATATGCAATGCCAACACCGAACTTAAAACAAATCTGTTCTTTGGTCAAATCAAGACTTCAAAAATGCTCCCCCAGCATAAAACTGTTACCATCCCAAGGTGAGTTCTGCTCCTGTTAGGAGTCACACTGGAAATCTGTGGGCCACGCTGTTGAGAAAGTCACAAACCAAACAAATAGCAGCACAAACCACTTTATTGCCTTGATACCTGATGTGAGGCCAGACTTGAGTTATGAAGGTCGATAGCAGCGAGGGAGGGGACTCGGGACTCTGCAAACGTTCTGTTTTCCTTTTTCAGAAATCTGGGATGCCGTGCTGCAAAACACAACCAAGTCACACAAGGTTAAGGAAGTGAGAGCTGTGTTGCAACACACACTGCTGCCTGACACTGATTTGGTATCCAGGTTATATTTAGAGGACATTAAAGTTCCTACCTTCCACTCCTCTCAGCTCAGGGAGATGATTTAGTTCTGGCAAACGCACATCTGCCTTAGGGAATTCCCACTTTTTCTTATTTGCCTGAAGGATGTTTTTTTCATTAGTAACCTGTAACCAGGGGCATAAGGACCAGCTCGTGAAAATACAGAAAAAAATAAAGCTATTTTCAAGCTTAAAAAAAGCACTAACACAGCAATGATCTGCTGCAGTTGGAATTTGTACAAGAGTAAGAGAAAAGGCTCTGACGTGTGTGAGGAATTCAAGTGTTATTTATACATAAAGAAAATAAAAGCAATCATCTAAGTGAGGCTGCTTTCAAAGAGATAAAATACATCACTTGGAGAATGGCTGGGATTCGTTAACTGGAAAAAGGCAAAGGTTCCTGGCTGGCACAGAACGAATCATGCCTAGGTAGAGAGAGCAGTGGAAAACTTTCCATTTCACTTGTTTTCCTTATTAATTTTTAATGCATTTATGACATGACTAAATAAGGCCCTGACTGCATTAAATCCAAACCCTCAGTTCTGCTTCAGCACACATGGTCTATTTTTCCTGGCCAAGTGGGAGGCCATGGATATATTCCAAATCTCACAGATACCCTATGCTGGACTGCTCCCCTCATTTACAATTGTTTTCTGACACTAAATATGTTTTATGTAGGATAACTATTAGCAAGGGAAAACAAATAAAAAATCTGTGGGGAAAAAGGGGTAACAAAACCAGTATTTCTAATGGGGAATTATGGTGAAAGATGGATCAGGTGGAGTTCTTGACAGTAAAACACACAATTAAATTTATTTTTGCTTTGCCAAGGGGAGAGACAGATGACGACTCACCGGCGTCAAGCTGACATAACGACCCACTGGAGAAGGCTTCCGTGGCTTCAGCAGTGAGTTCAAGTCTTTTTTACTCTTTTCATCAAGTCTGCAATCAAAAATGCCCCAAACTTTGTATTAACAGGGGTAACATGGTGAGTATAAAAACAACAAACGCAAGGTATCCCAAACCCGTCTCAGGTCCCCGCACTGTCACCCTGCACCTCTCAGGACATCACGGGAATGATGGATACAAGCTCTCCTAGCTCTGTTCGCATACCTGTAATTAAGGCTCCCAGACACAGGACCCATCCCAAACGTAGGAGAAAAGCTTTGGTTGATGGGAGGGATAACTATGCCAGTGTTCTTGGTGTAGTCCAAGCTGCTGCTGGAATCTTTCAGGTTGGTGTGAGGACTGAATTTAAATGGGTTGATTGCGCTGTCATAGAGGAAGCCCAGGTTGGAGGATGGATCTGCTTTCTCTGCATCAGCTTTGGAGTACTTGCTCTTGATCAGCATTGCATCTCTGGTCCTTGGGCCCATGCTGAAATCCTGTTTGGGAAGATAACCATCATGTTTCCTTACAGCCATGTTTAAACAGCAGTTTACAGCAGTGCACACAGGAAAAAAAACATGTCAAAAGTCTAAACATGCATGATTCTGCAAGAATCTGATGGAGATGGAATCGGCTTTCTTAGAAAACCTCTGTTTTCCATCAAATGGGATAAAACTTGTCAGGGTTCCAGCACTCTCTGTAAATAAGTCACTTGAGACTGGAATCAGAAATGATGGAAGAAGGACAGCTGTATCCTCTGTCACTTCCGAAGAAATGAAATAAAAACTCATCCCAATGTCACCTCAAAGTCACTCTGAAGCCTCCTTAGTACCCAGCTGAAAGGAAGATTTTAAATTTTGGAGACAGGGCTTTAAAACAGGCAAACAGTAGCATAAAGCATGTTTCCATGATTCAACATGACTTATGCTTCCCAACTGATTCCCCCTGCAGCTCCATATTGCCAGGAACTGCACCACCACGTAATTCACCTGCAAGCGACTGACCAAAGAGCCAGCTGCAGACTCCTGAGCTATTTCCTAGGAATTTAAACTGCTGCATATATTTTAAAAACAATTATTTTAAAACATAAAAGAAAAAAAAAAACAATACAGGTTTGGAAAACACAGATGGACCAACCTGGACACCAAACATTTTTTTTTCTTCTAAAACATCATCTTTGTCCCTTTTGCTGATTTTGGACTTTCTTTGGAACTGATGATCTCTGGCATCTTTCTGGGTCTTTTGTTTAAGCTCCTGAGTAAATCTACATTCCATACAAGGAGAAAGGAAAAAAATAAATAAAAGGGCTTCTGTTTATCTTAATATCAGTTGTTAAGCCCAGGCTTCTGTAGCCTTATAGGTAATCAAACAAACTGTGCCTTTTAACTAATGAGAAGCCAAGTACAATGTATACATTAAACTAAATAAAATCTTCAGCACACCTTTTTCACAACCGAGCAATAAAGGTGTTTGCATCCCAGTTTGGTACAGATGCAGAGAGTGAACACCGCGTAAGACTGTACTACCCAATATGGCGTGACACGGATAAATTAATGTCACAACAAGGTAAAGGTGCCACTGCAATGTGTTCCCTTCCAACTGTTCTCCTTTTTCCAGGAAGGTCAAGCCAAAACAAACCCGAGACACTCAGCAGCTGTCAGCTCTGCAAAGCCAGCGTGCAATCGTCAAGCACAACTGCTTCACTCCCTTCTACCTGAGCCAGAAGTGACCAAGAAAGGAGCTGTTTACCTTTCAGCAAAGTTGTCCTTGTTGAAGAAATCGCCCTGCAAGAGTTCAGCGCAGGATGGTCTTTTGTCTGGGTCAATCTGCAAGCACTCCTGGCAAACCAATGGGGACACGAGGAGGTAAATACACCAGGAAAGAAAAAAAGGCTTTAGCATGTCTAAGTGAAAGATCCCTGGAGGATATGCAGTGACCCCTTTGGCCCTGGAGGTGACTGGCTGAGTCCCCCTGTCACCCGGGGCTGGAGCTGTGGTATCCTCACAGCCCTCACTAAGCTGCTGACCCAAGCATGGGGAGTTAAGTGAAAGGCACTTCAACAGCCCTGTGCTCAGCTGCTCGAGCTGAAGGACAAGGAAACAGAGAAACATTCATAGGAAACAATCAGGTCATTACCTTGGCTAAATCCAGCATGTCAGCAGGGAGCTTGGGGTAGCGTTTGTCCAGGGATTCGACCTCCTTCACCTCAGGCAACTTCATGCCAGCAAAGAGGGGATTTTTATAGAATAACTCCTGTTGTCTTGGAATTAAGTTACCTGGGATCATGCAAACAAAGCAACCACATGGAAAAAATACAGGACAGTGAAACATTTGAGAGGCTGAAATACTGAGTCAGCACTACTGTAAGGGCTACAGTCTGGGTTGTTATCTTCCCACCCATCAAAACAAATTTGAGCCCCTCATTCCTGAGCAGGCACTAGGAGCCCAACAGGCTCTTCTTACCCAGGCAGTTGGTTATATGGAAGAGCTGATCGATGTCTGAGTCTCCAGGGAAAAGGGGTTCTCCTGTAAGCATTTCTGTTATCAAGGAGCCAATAGCCCACACGTCCACAGGTCTGGGGAAGAAAAACCACCACCACCTCAGCTCAGCACAGCTTCACTGGATCCAAAGGCTGAGCCAGTGCAGAAGATGGAGCACTCTATGCTCCCCACAACCCTTCCCAGCCTCAAAGGCCAGACTTACTTGCCATACTTGCTATCTCCCACCAGCAGCTCCGGGGCTCTGTACCACCGGGTCGCCACGTAGTCCGTGTAAACTTCCCCAGAAGCTGCCAAGGGCCGGGCAAATCCGAAGTCGCACAGTTTCACAACTCCCGACTGGGAAACCAGTATGTTCTCTGGCTTAATATCCCGATGGATTATCTGCACAGAGAAAAGCAAGTCAGGGCAAATTCTCCCATTTGCACATAGTAAACTGACTGGCTCAGCAGAAATTGCAGCTTTCTCATATTCAAGTAGAAAATTACAGGTAAACATAGAACCTCTAATTTCAGAAACATGTATTTTACATACCTCTCTGTATCTCTCTTCCTTTTCAGACAAAACTCTATTTCTCTAAGTTTTAATATATATATATTCTGTACCTATGAATTTTAACTGCAGAGCTGATTTATTGCACATACTTACATTGTGACTGTGACAAAAGGCTATTCCTCTCATAATCTGAAATAAGTATTTCCGAACCCTGTCGTAGTCCAGTCCATTGGGGGATGCCTCGAGGTCATCGAGCACTGTGTGATCCACAAATTCAAACACCAGGTACCACCGTTTCTTCCTTTTACACACTTCCAGCAGGCTCACCAGATTCTCATGCCTGAGTTGCTGTTATAAAATAGGAAATATATAGTGAGGGAAAACACTTATTTAGGGCAAAACTGCAAATGGATACTTCTAACTGCAGCCTAGATGGGAAACTACAAAAAAATGTAACTTAAATAAAAAGAATGGAAAAAAGCAGCTGTATTGTCTAGTTATTTTGTCATCACATTCTGAGCAGACAAAAATCCACCTCCAATTTTTTACACATTTATCACACACCAACAGAAAAGGCCATGCTAGAGAGCACAGTTATTTATTAGCTGGAGCCTGGCACAGAAATATCACTGGAGGCTGCCCGGAGGCAGCACCAGAGCCCAGGGATGTGACTGAGGAAAGCACAAAAGGACTGCAGAGCACGGGGAATTGCAGGGGAAACTCTGCCAGTGCACAGACAGTGCCAGCTAACCTGCATCTGTGTCTGCCCAGATTTCTTAGAAGGTCTGACAAGAGAAGAATTTAAAAAGGATAATCGATTAGAGACAAAGCTCTTTTCTCAAGAATCATTTACTCCCAACACAGGAGGTTTTGCTTTTTTCAGCCACAATTAAATTTCTGCCCGAACTTGAGAGAAAAAAAAAACCCAACAAAGATTCACAGGGAACAAGGGAAGAAACTACAATGAGACTAAATCTCCAGGTAGTTACTTTCACTGTGAGAGGCCACCCTGAACTGTATATGGAAATGTTCCCCTTGCTAAGATTCCATTACCCAGGAAAACAAGTTAATTCCCAACACACCTGGGTGGTGCTCAGTAACTCAGTAACTCGGTGAGCCTGGCCAACAGATCAGGTATGATCCAGGCTCACATAGATACACTTTAAAAGTGTTTGAAGGAATGATGCTTCGAGCTGCTGTCTCAAGCTCCAGCACATACATTTCTATTAACTCTAATTCTGTAGCTCTTGCAGTGATGGCAAATATCACTTTTTCCCCCTTCAAAACACAGGACCTATAATCCATCAGACTTCGGAAGAGATGCCTCTGGCAGCCAAGAGGACAGGACACAGGTTTACCAGTATTCCCACCTCTGGAACATCCCACACAAGAGGAATAGCCTGGATGCACTCCAAGTGTAAAAAGACTTTCCTTCTTTTTTTCACCAGACACAGCACCTGCATCCCACTGTTTAGAACTCCCATGTGTGCCCATGCACAGAGACAAACATTCCTGTGGGAAAAGGGAAGCTTCTCTGGACAACCTGTGCCTCACCACCCTCAGAGGGAATAATTTTTTCCTAATATCCCATCAAAACCTGCTCTCGTTCAGTTTGAATTATTCCTCCTTGTCCTGTCACCACAATACTGACACTAGGCAAATCCCACACTCCAGCAGCAAAGGACACAATGCCAGATGGCTTCAGCCTGGGGGCTACATAGGGTTCAGGGAATCTGATACATGTCCTTCTCCAGTCTCCTGCCTGCCAGGAAAGGTGCCATGAATAAAAGAAAATAAAGGAGAACTTTCCTAGAAACATTTTTCCATCTCAGGTGACACCAGCACCCCACAGTCTGGTTAGTGTCACACATCCAGGTCACCATTCATCTGCAGTTCGTAAAAGCTCAGCGTTTCTTTTATTTTCAGCAAATTCACAGCAGCAAGGAACAAGAATTTGGGACAGGGGCACAGTTACCACCAGGAGGCAACAGAGACCGCGTACCTTTCCCTGCTGAACACTACGCACATCAACAGTTTCCTAATCCAGGATTCACCAGGTGAATCCAGAACAGCACCCAGGCAAAGGGAAAAGCAGCCCTGCAAGGCTACAACACAAAAAGTTAAATTAATCTAGCACGGCTTGGCTGCACATGGAAATTCAAATAGGGCCCAGTCGCGTCTCTTTTGGCTTAGATTTTGGTAGTTACACTTTGTAAATGGTGACCAGAAGCTGAACAGACGCTGTAGTGCGACATAAACTGAACGAATCTGAACGAGGAGCCACGACTTAAACCCATTGACATTTAAGCACGAAACGTTAAAAGGGGTCCCGACAGCCTCACCTTCAGCAGTTTGATTTCCCTCAAGGCGATCTTCCTCACCGCCGCGTCTTCGTCGCTCTCCAGGAACTTCTTGACGGCCACGATCTGCCCGCTCTCCCTGTTCCGGCACTTGGTCACCACCCCGTAGCTACCTTCCCCCACCAGCCCCAGCACCTGGTACTTGTCCATGGCAGCGTTGGGAGGATCCGGACCCTGTGGAGGGACGGGACCGGGATGGAGGGACCGCGGATGGCGGCGGTTCCCGACCCAACGCGTCGTCACCGGGGCAACGGCCCGCCGTAAAGCGCAGCCGCGTCCCGCCTGTCGCAAAAGCCCGCTTGGCTTATGAGGCGTAAAAAGGCCTTATAAAATATTATAAATATAAAATGTTTTAACGGCTGTTTTCTTAAAGCCGTTCGGGCACGTAAAAGAGAAATGGCTAAGCAACCTGATCTCTGGCGCAGTTGGCAGAGTGACATGTTAAAAAAGCAGCCTGAATCTGTGTAATAAGTACTCCATGTGCTGTTGAGAGGCTGCTGATGTTGCCAAGGATAAGCCGTGAAAAAGGCGGAATAATTTGGTTTTAGATGTCTGTGCCAGTGCCCTTGCTGTGCATTTGATCTTAAAAACTTGGCAGTTTCTGCACATATTATTTGCAAATTAACACCAGGCACAAACCTGCTCCCTTCAAGAGGAAGGAAAGCTGAAGTATCCATGCGTATATACTGATGGAGACTTCATCCAATGTATTCTTAAATACAATTCAGCCAATTCTTAAATGTGTTATTTCCATCCAGTGATGGATGTAGCAACCCATGATGGTTTTCTGCCAACACTGACTTTTCATGACTTCTGGACAGCAGTGACATGGTAAGACGTGTAGGAAAACACCACCAGAAACAAGCTGCAGAAACAGACATTCCACGGGGATATTCCCGATAGTCTCTCCTCGGTTTGGTGGTCTCTATTTCACAGCTGAGGGTACTGTAGAAAAAAAAGGTGTCCAATTTCTCTGAAGAAATTTATGAACACCTGTCAGGCTGGAATACTGCAACATTCCTCTTTGGGAAAGGAACAGTATGTACCTTGCCAAAATGTCAATTTCCTGGAAAACAGTGTAATGGGGCATCACATATCCCAATAATACTTTCTGGAACCTTTACTGTATTCCTCCTGAGTCACGTTGATATGTGTCACCTTCTGTAATTAATTCCTAGTTGCTTTTATGTCTCCTTCGCCCTCATTCTCACTCCCTACAAGCAATCACTGTAACGCACCTTTCCAGGCTGACCTCACATTTACAGGGAAAAAAACCTATCAGAGTGTGGTTGGCATTGATTTATTATATTCCTCCTACCTTCCACTGCTCATCATTATCGTAGCAAGCGGCTCCTCTGGGTCCTGGCATCTGTCCTGTGCTACTAATGGAGAGCTGACTTGGAATCCAATTAACTCTTCCACTACTGAGATTCTTTTGGATCCTTTAAATTAAAGGAACAAACCACATGTATATAATGTCATTAACTTATCATGGACAAGGGGGAATGGATTCAGACTGAGATTAGATTGAATATTAAATTGGATATTAGGAAAAAAAAAAATCCTCCCTATGAGGGTGGTGAAGCCCTGGCACATGTTGCCCTGAGAAGCTGTGTCTGCCGCATCTCTGGAAGTGTTCAAGGCCAGGCTGGACAGGACTTGGAGCAATCTGATCTAGTGGCAGGTATCCCTGTCCGTGGTAGGGGGGTGGAACGAGATGGGCTTTGAGGTGCCTTCCTACCCAAACTGTTCTATGACTGTGATTCTGTGATTCCGCGTCAGTGTGGTGCTGTGATTTAAATCCAGAGACTGAAGAATGAGTGCAGAACCTTGCTAAACCATACAGTGCCTGTCCTCCAGCTATGTCTAGCAGTCTGCTGGTACCTCGATGGCACTGACCCAGTCCAGGCTTGATATCTGGGGAAGAAACCCTTTTATCCCCTCATAATAACAGGGACCTTGAACGGGATTCCTCTCCTCCAAAACGTGATTACTGGCGATGCTTTTTCATCCCAACCATGGCAACCCTGGAATATTTCTCTCCTTTTAAACGCGGGCTACGGTGTGATGATCCCACCTCCCATGACCCCGGGAAAAACCAGATTTGGGGCGGGATTTTGCCCGCCTGGGACGGTCCCGAGAAGGGGCGGGCCGATGCTGCCGATGATGCCGGTGCCGGGGGCGGTGCCGGCGTTCGGGGCGAGCATCGCCCGCCCCTGCGCAGCCATGAGGCTGTGCCGGCCCTTTGTTCCCGGGGGTCCGCGGCCGCCCCTCCTGATGGCCGGGGCGGCCTGAGCCCGCCGGAAGGGAGGAGCTGTTCCCACCAGGATGCGATGGGGAACTGCTGGGCGCAGTGGTGCTGCGGGCTGTTCTTCCGGAGGGATCCCGGCCGGCTCCAGCGCGGCGGCGGGTGAGCAGGAACCGCGGCTGCCCGTTTCTCCTCCCCGGGGCGGGGAGATACCGGGGCCGGCGGCTCCGCCTTCCCGGGTCCCCGAGGGGCAGGAAGGGGTGACAGGGTGGGGAGGGATGCGGGGTCTGGGTGCGTCCGGGTGTCCCTCGCCCGTTCCCCCAGGGAGCCCCAGCTTCCCGAGCGGATGGAGGCGCCGGGAGCCCGCTGGGCTCCGTGCGGTTTGTGCGGTCGGGGTTAATGCACTTCCAGGGTAACCGGCTCCTTACCCCTGCCAGCCTTGGTGTTTTTCCGGCAGGAGATGCTGAGAGAGGTTTTTCAGGTCAGTTGCCAAAACCTGTGCAGGCGGCCGTGTTTGTGCAAAAGATGGAAAAACACCCGGTTTTCTGCAATGCCCACTCGTCTTCTCTGTGAGTCAGAGGCTGAGACGCTGTTGGGATAAATCAGGACCAGAATGGTTCAGATGAACTCATATCTATTGCAGAATGGCTCAGATGAATTCTTATCTATTGTAAACGTGTAACAATCTGTTTCATTCTGCAACAACCAGTTCATGGAAAAGCAGTGTGAGAACAGGGGAAGGAAATGCTTCCTGGAAAAAAACTTGGGGCCAGTACTGGATACCTACATATCACTTATTTTTGATGTATAAGAACAGAAGTTTGTCTAGACAGATCTGCTGAGCATTTTACATGATGCAAGCTTGTGGCCTCTTACTTCACATCAACTCTGGCAGGCAAGTCTCACCTTCTGAAAGGCCTTCAAGACAAGCTGCTTCTCAGAGAAATTGGTGGAAAAGCAGGGCAGTGCATGTAGAGGATACCTGCTTGTATTTCTAGTACTCTACCAGAGGATATGAGAACAACTCAAACGCCTTGGCAGCTGGCACTGAAGTGTCTGTTTGTTGTGCTCTGAGAAAACCAGGTAAAACTTGAAAGGTTCTTCCTCCACATCTGTGTTTTGCTGAGTCTCCACTCACAGGCCAATACCTGTTTTTTTAGCAGTCAGGATAGTGACAATCCGTGCACATGTTGCTTCCATTAGTCCAATACCAGGCTGCCTTTACCAGTGAAATAAATCTTGCTGCCTTCTGTTGAATTGTTCAATTTTTAGGTCTGTTTCTTCAGGTGTTGCACAACCTGTAGTCTTAAGAACATAAAGTGTACAGAAAACTGCTGGCATGTGTTTCAGATCAGATTTGTTTTCCGGGTGTGGTGGTAGTTTACAGAACAATATCAGTGTTGAGCCATTGAGGTTATTCTCCTTCCACTGAGCAGGGAATTTTGTTAAAACCAAAACTGTAAAATGTGTCTTATAAATTTTGTAAGTTTGCAAGTTAGATTGATACCAAAATGTCCATATTTGGCTATTTCTGGAACACCATAATGCAGTAATGTAGCTTATCAACTTAATCATTATTTTAATCACTCAGATGCTCCCCCTAACCCCAACTTCATTATTTTTAGATGTTCCAAGATTTGATGGTTAGAAATACACTTCTAATTAAACAACTAAGTATAGAGCTTTAATAAGTGTTTTAATATCCTGTAAGATTATAAATTGCCTTTGCTTGGAATTGTGCTTAGTGTATATATGTGTATGCATGGAGTGCTGAAAAGTTAGTCTCTTTAATAGCTTCAGATCTTGGAGATTAATCTGACAGTCTCTATAGGTCCTGTGGCCTGTCAGCTGAATTGTTTTCTCTAGTAGCTATCCAACCAAAAGGATTCTCAAGTCTGCTTTAGAAAATAAAGGGACAATAGAGCTTAAAGGAGAAATATTTTAATAGGTTGCTGATATTTCACTGGAAGTTTGTATAGGGCTGAGGTTGATGGATCTTCTGTCTCTGTCCCTAATGACCTCAAGCTTCCATAGTCTGGGATTTATGGGCTCAAACTTTGGCACAGAATTAGGTTTTCTGTGAGTGAGTCCCTGTTCAGCAAGTAGCCAAAAGCATAGCTCTTGCTAGAGGTGTCACTGCTGTTGGGCTGTTTGTAATTACACTTAGGGAGCTTGCACTGCACTTAGTTACAGGTTCACTGTTCAATTCTGGCAACTAAGCTGACTGCAGCTCGAGTGTTTGTGAAGTTGGAAATAATTTACCTAAAGCCTGGTGCTGCAAACTGGAATTACACAACACAGATAGTCCTGGAACAATTTCCTGTTACAGTGTTATTAAATTAGATTCTTAATGGCATTGGCTCCTACACACCAATTTACACAGAGGGGTAGCAGTGAAATTGCTCTAAGTGTTCATGCCGCATGTCCCAGTTATACTTGCCATGTAGTGCATGAATTCAGGTGGCCTTTCCCCTGTGGTTTCATAGCAGTGAATCCACTGGAAATGCTTCTTAAGTGGAAGGAAAGGTTGTGCAACAAGGAACAAGTGGGTTGTGCAACAAGTTGCCAGGGGAGATGTTCCCTAAACTGGCTTCCAAGGAAAAATACGATGGAGATGAAATTCGATACGATTAAAATAATTCAGGCTTTGGCTGCTGCGTTGCTTTTATTATTGTCAAAGTAGGTGTTGGTTGCAAGTGCTGAACGATCTTTTGTGCAAGTATAGAAATCCCTGAGGCCCTGGGTTTATTGCTTGTACCAGTCAGCACTTGCAACTGGAAACCCTGGTATTGGAAACAGTTCGATGAAATGGATGTTGTACTGAAGTGTGTTTACATTTGATTGTCCTTCTGGATGATGGCCAAACCTCTTTGGCTAGGTAAAAATGTATTCAGGTAACTCAATACTGTACTGGGGTTTGTAGAGGACAGTGCTAACTGTCCTCTATAAAAGAATTGAAATAAACCGGGAAGAATTCTGACTAAAGAATCAAGGAAGAAACCAATTCCCTGTGTAAAATTAGAGCCTGATTTTTTTTTCTTCTGTAGTTGAAAAGTATTGTCTTGACCTCTTAATGGATGTTTTTCTCTGAGGTTCAGCCTTCTAGCTGTGCCAAGCTGTTAAAATAAAACGTCTTGTTTAACACTGATGTTGTACAAGATCCCTGGAAAGAGTTAAGTGCTGTGATGAGCAACAGCATTTTCAGAAATTGCTTGGAAACAATGTTTTTTCCAGGAAAAACGTATTAAAGTGATTGCAGAACATGCTAATAGTCTGTAAATGTCAAGTCCAGCATCCTGATGAATGATTTCATCACACAATGGTTTTAGTTTTTTCTCCAATTCTACAGAAGATGTTTACATGCTTTTGCCTCTTTCTGCTGTAGTAGCAATGCAGAGCTCATGTTAATAAGTCAATGTATTTAATACATGAAGATTTTATGGTTATTTTATACTTACTTAACATATTTTTAAGTCTATTTTAAATTCTCATTTAAATTTAAATTCTCAATTAAATGCTCATTTACCTTCTGTTGTGTATTGGAGACTCTTCTGTAGTGTAACTGTAAATTTATTTTTCCAGATCCAAGTATTTTAGAACATGTTCAACAGGAGAACATTTCACTATAGAGGTGAGTGCTTACTTTTATAGTGATTTAAGAAAAAGTGGGAAAAGCTGAATCCTAGCAATGGCTTTAACACGTTTTGCAGTTTATGAACACTGAAATAATCTGGGTTATTCCAGATTAAATTCATGCTGCACTGGGTGGAAAGAGAGGTTCTTATTGCACCTCAGAACATTAGTGTACCATTTGGAAAGAAGAGAAGTATCTCTTGTGATCTGATACTCATCACCAGAGCATTCCACGGCCTGCCTGTTGCATCTCTCCTCTCTGCTGTGTTGGGAGTGATTTTGCTGCTTGTATAAGTGCAGAGTATTTAGTTCTTGACTGCAGGATCATGAATCAGATTGTACAAAAAGAATCTGATGAGGCTAGCTCAGAGTTTGTTGCATTTATGGTCTACTTTGTTCACTATGGAGGTCCTTCCTCAGCCTCCAAATATAACCCCTTTTTGCCAAGGGTAGTGTAAGGTTAGTTTGCCTAAGTGGAGATTCATGAAATAACCTGGTTTACTTTCCCTGAGTGTTCTTGTGGTCTGAAGTTCTAGACCAGTGAGGTTGCCCCCATTACTGAGGATAACATTAATTATTGTAATTAATGCTTTGGCTGTTGAGAAGGGGGTCAGATGTATACAGTGGGGAAAATCTGTTTTGGTGCAGAACTTCCAGTTGTGAGAGAGTGTTCCTGCCACAGAGGTATGATAGGGAAAAGGAGGTAGTGTTGCCCTCAGAAATTTTTAGGTCAATAAGGAGACTTGCTGTAGGTACTGACCTCCGTGTCTGATGGACTGTACTGGAAACAGTACAGAGAATTTCTATTTGCTTTTTTTAATGTGATAGTTGAACTGCTGGATGAATTTGTGCAGCTTAGAATGCTTTGTTTTTTAATTTGGACTCTTCTCCTTTTAGGAGAATGTAATGTGTAAGAAAAGAAACATTGGTAAGAAGACAGGTCGAACTCTAAAAGCAATAATTCCTCTCAAAGTTGGGGCTTTCATAAATATTGGTACAGTCCCACTGCTAGAACTGGAGTACTGTTTCTGCAAGACACATGAAATATGTCATCATACTTGCTGTATGTTTTTAGCGATCTGTTACATTGAATTGTAAAAGTTATTTACTTCTTTTCCTCTGCAGTTTGAGAACCTGGTGGAAAGTGATGAGGTGGGTACCTGGGGCATCATGTGAAACCTGCTCGTACACTCCTGAAAAATGGCTCCAAGATCAGAGTCTTCCTCCTACTTTAAGCCAAGTTGTAGACTTAAATCACAGGGGTTTTTAACTTCCAGTTTTCCTTGCTCTAGGAATGAGAATGTAACACTTTGGATGAAGATCTAAGGGAAGAGATTGTTTTGGGGGAGTGTGGGAAGTAACCCATGCAGGAAGGGAGCACTACAGACTTCAGGAAGGCAAAGAGAAGAGGGGGGCGAAAAAGGGGTGTTTGGGAAGACTTGAAGGAGAATTTGCTCCTGGTATAACTCTTGTGTAAGACTCAGTCTGACAACATAAATGAACCTGGGTTGCTTTGCTAATGAAAACTTTGGAAGTGCTCTGTCTTTACAGTTATGGGTAAACTGGCTGAACAGTAGTCCAAAAAACCAGAAGTTGCCCTTAACACTTCCCTCTTACAGATTTAATAGAGCTTGATAATGGGCAGGACACCCCCGAGTTTTCAATGTATTTAAAAACATGAGGACTACTAGTTTGGTTCCTGAAATATACCACCGGAATATTTATTTTCAGTTGGATATATGTATTTGTTTTCCTTAGTCAGCCACATCGGTTGATGTATAACAAGATTTTTTTTTTTTAAATTCCGAATTAAACCAGGGGATTTCTTTCCCCCTAATTGTAAAACCAGCATATGGGAGAAACTATGTTTTCATATTGGGTTTTTTCCCCCATTTTGAAATGGATTGATTGATTGGATTCTCAAAAAAATCAGACTTTTCTTTTTTATTTATTTTAACAGGGGGAAAGCCCAGGAAGCAGTCACAGGTAAGACTTTGAGATTGAGGACCTCTCCTTCCCACTGCTCTCCCACTGCGACTATGAAACAAAATGAAGGGAAAAACAAGGGATGAAAACAACTAAGGAAAAAAAGTGATATTTAGACTGCAGTGATGGTAATGGCTCTATTCCAGTTGTTCTGTTAGCAAAGATAGTTTTGAAAATACACTTTCTGTAAAGATATAAATAATATATACTGTAAGAATAAGGAAAGACAGCATTATCCTGGGTGAACTGGAACTTTGGAACTCAGGAGGAGCAGGCCAAGAGCACAGCCTGTTGGATCTGCATTAAAGGATCAGTCAGAAAAGACTATCAGGATGTGCTGAAGTGCAAATGAGGGTTGTCATGCATGAATAATAGATGGAGCCTTTTTGTGTTTCTCCCATGCTCGTAGACCTCTGACTGAGGAAGAAATTGCAGATTTGAAAGACAGACACTATGATTCCATTGCTGAAAAGCAGAGAGTTGTTGATCTGAAGGTTCAGTCAGAGGTAAGTGGTTACGATGACAGTATGGATAGTTTTCCTTTCAAAAAAGGTTAGGATCAGCCACAGACACCAGGAGATTCCACTCGCATGAATGAAACGATTGGATTTTGTTCATCAGTTAGTATTTTTTAGTTTACAAGATGCACAAATTTCTTCTTTTTAGTAGCCTCTAAGCTGAAAAATAGAATTAATAGGCTGGGTGTCTTATCAGGATCTCTTAAATTTGACTTTTTTTTTAAATGCAAGACCAAATGGGGAATATTCTTGATTCACCTTTTCTTGTGTTCAGTTTTTTCCACAACTTTTCTAAAGGAAAAAAACCTCATAATTTGTTGTTTTGTTTTAGCATTGCAGCAATTAATGGAATATGATGTGGAATGTAGAACTTGAATGATTTTTAATCAAGTGGCAATGAATTAAGGGACTGAAAAGATTTAAATCTTTCACTGTGCAGTTCATAATAAAATACAAAAAGCATAACAGCAAATCACTAATAATAATAATAATGTTTATTCAACAGTTATCTAAATTTCTTGGGATGTTTGATGGGGGAGGGAAGCTGTTAAATTCAGTTAATGTTTTAGCTGTAGCAAATTTTATTTCATTTTGATTTTCTAATTGCTTTTCTTTTGTTTTATGGCACTTATGGCTTTATTGATAGGAAGATAGATAGGTTCTGCTTTTGTTAACCATTACTATTTTGTTCATATACAGTTAGCCTTACAAGAGGAGAAGTTAAGACTAGAAGAGGAGGCTTTATATGCTGCACAACGTGAAGCAGCCAGGGCAGCAAAGCAGAAAAAGCTCTTGGAGGTGAGGGGAAAAAGACCCCAATATATATCAGAGCTTCTGTCCTGTTTCCATGTATGCAGACTTCCCTAATATCCTTTCCATCTCAGGAAACCTGATGAGGAAATGGCTTTGGCTTGTAAAGTAGAGAAAGAAAGACAAGATTTGAAAGTACAGCTGGTTGGAACTGAAAATCACCATAATTGTTTGAAACAGCTTCTGTCGCCGAGTATAGATTTTGAATGAGTTATAATTTTAATCTATAATTAGCTGAACACACTTCTTATATAATATGTAGAAGTTACTGATCTTAAATGTAAAATGATCTGTGATGGTTTTTTGGTAAAAAACCTCTGAAATTAAGCACACATTGTGACATCATTTAGACTTGTGAAATGTATTTTATATATTTGTGTACTTAATTGTTCCTTATCTTTGTGGTTTGTGTTGACCCTGCTTTAGAGTTTTCATCTAATTTTTGTGTCACTAAGTATAGCTCTCATTTCACATTTCTCTTTCTCTCCTCTTGCCATTCGGTGTGGGAGGGTTAATTCTTTCTGACCTTTCTGCCTGCTTTTTTTCTTAACACTTTTGGTCTATATAAAGCCAGCAAAAGTAGATTTTTTTTTTTAAATGGCATTAACTGGTTTTTGTAGAAGTTCTGTGCAAGAAATGCTATTTTTCTTGACTTTCAGTATTTTTAATATGCAGTTCTTTTAGTCAGGACCTAAGATAGAATGGATTATAGAGATTTTTATTTCCTCTTAGTGTAAAATTAGTACCACTTATCTCCTGTACAAACACCCTCTTCAAAACCCAGAAGGATTGTAAGGATTTTAAGGAAGCATTTTTGTACAGATATGCATCAAGCACTTAGCCCTTCTAGATAAACTAGAAGCTATTTTTGAATGCATCATTCATCTCTCTGCTGTTTGTGGGCACAAATGGGAAAATGGCTTTTTCCTTGGAAGTATGGCCTCCTTTAAAACTCATTTGGCTTGCTGAGGTTGCCCTACTAAATGTCAGGGTTTGTAACAGCGGGGAATTTTAATGTGTGTGTCCTGGAACTGACAGTGCTAGATATTGGGATATGACCTGGCAAGACAGGGAGATCATCTACATTGGATATTATGTGGGTATGGGAATCCTAAAAGAAAATGGTTGCATGTGTCAAGTAATTGATTTTGACAGATTTGTTGACTATGTTGTGCCAAATTTCTGTCTCTTTTTCTCTGTGTTCTGAAGTCTTTTCATCTCTAACCACCATAATGTGATATTTCTACTTCTTCTACACTTCCCAATTCCTTACACATTTCAGCCTGCAATGATTATTATTATTCTTCAAATATCCAAGATGTAAAGTGTGCCAAAACCCAAACCCATCATCATATTGGAGTTGGAAAATACTGGATCCAGTGCAGTCACCTCACCACACCCAAGAGCAGTTCTTAGATGAAGTTGAAGTTGACATTAGTGGAGTTATTAATACTTCCAGCCCAGCAAGGCAGCAAAGCTGTTATTAATATAGACGAAGCACTTAGTGCTGATGGAGACAACCGGAGGAGATGGCAGTATTGCTTTGTACAGAGATAAAAGGATTTGTAGGAAATAATTGTCTTTAAATGGCAGGGTGACTGTTCCTGTGCACGGAGCAAAAAAAATCAAACATCACCCACGTGTGAGTTGTGCACTGAAAATTCCTGTGGCTTAAGGAGACAGTAGGGAAGAAGAAGGTGCAGTCATGACTGAGGTGGTGTCCACATTTCTAAAAATTGGTGGGTTTTTTGGGGGTGCATAAAGTAGATTTAAGTGCTGAGTATGTAACTCTGAGTGACTGCATTCAGCTTTTTCAACAATTCACTTCTTTTGATAGCAACGTAGGCAGCAAAGGATAACGCAGAGGGCACATGCTGTTAATAATGGAGAGTTTCAGAGGTAAGATACCCAATTTTATTCATGATAATTGAGAACCTTCACTGTTTGTACTTCTGTTCCTCATCTGGAAAGTCAGGGTCTGGTTTGCATTCATTCTGGTTTTCACTGGAGTTATCTGACTGCTGAATACAAAGTTGAACCTACTCCCAGCTACTAATATATGTATATATAAATATATGTGTGTGTGTGTACATATATATATATATACACACACACAAAATCCAGTGGTTTATATTAAAAAGGTGTTTATATGTAAAATCTCAGCTAATATAAAAATAATTTGATTATTCTGAATCCTGTTTGAAATACTCTATAGAAATACAGTCTGCCTGTTTCTTCAATAATATGATTAATTGTTTTTATTTATTTTATTAAATATTTAATCTATTTATTTATAGTTTAATTCTCTTAATTCCCACCTTTTGTGTTCAGTGGTGGTGGGGAAAACAAGCAAAAAAAAGGAGAAATTTACATTGGAATGGTGTTTGAGTTTAGAAAAAACTCTTGAATGGAAGACAAGGGGGACAGGAGGAATTTTGCTATGGAAGCACAGTTAGAATAGGAGCTGTAAAAACTGAGTAGGAACCAGCCAGATTTTAAAAATAAAGGACTGCAGGAGCAGGATTTGAATTCATGAGCTAAAAAAGGAATTGAAAATTAAGGAGATTTTACCTAAAGTGATGAGAGGGGAAAAATTGTTTTGAGACCAAAGTTAATTAATTTTTAACTGAAAATAGTAATAAAAATTGAGGAGAAGCACAGACTGGAAGAAGGTGTGATGAATAGGAATAGAAAGGCATTTTGCACATCGTTTCATAAAGAATTTAGTGAAAGGTGTATGTGCTTTGTAGCACAGAGCTGGAGGGCATGTGGATTAACATATTTTTTATGGCTTCCTTGGAGGTTTATAAAGCTAAAAAATTGTGCATTGTTCTTTCAGCTCTGTGGCAGAGGAAGATCTCGATTCTTTCCTAAGGAATACAAAATTCCAGTATGAAGCTTTTCGAAGCAGTAGTAAGTCTTCCTTTCCTTAGGCATGTCTTTAAGTGTTAAGTGACTCTGAGGAGCACAGAGTGCTGCTTCTTTTCCTAGATAAACACAGATTCTTTATATTTTTGTATTTACACACAGATATATACAGTGTGTATACATGTATCTGTATTAAAAAATCTGATGGATTTTTTTATCTGATAGGTAGAAGGTAGTGGTGAACTTTCCTTGTAAAACCTGTGTATTGAATATGCAGATGTGTGTTTATAGCTTTTTTAATCATCCCCTGGCAAAATAACTAAAATCGTATTAATGGTTAATTTTTTTCCCAATGAAGTGCAAGAGGGAATTTGGTTGCTTGTGCTTAAAATTTCCACTAACAGTTTAGAGGGAGACAATTTTATAAGCTTTTATCTGTAAGTTTTGATGACACTACGCAATAATCACTAAGTTGGGGAACTGATGGCAATTTTTGAGGAAACACTGCTGGTAGTTTAGTTTTTTGGGGAGGAGAGGATTGATTTTTGGGGGTTTTTTTTACAAGCCTTCATACAAATTCAGATTACAGCTTATTAAATTCCTTTATCTTAGTGATGTTGACTGGTAATAGGCTACTGGTTACTCTTTGAACTGATGAAGTGCTGTTTTCAATGTTCCTGAGGTTTAAAGGGTCACAGAGAACAATAAAAGCTTATTTTCAAAGTTTACATTTACATATTGAACCTGAAATTCAAGTACATTTATGAATTAAAAATTCATTAGGTCTTTTCTCTATAGGACTTTCATCTGATGCCACAGTGCTGACACCCAACACGGAGAGCAGTTGTGACCTAATGACCAAAACCAAATCAGTGAGTGGGAATGATGACAGCACCTCATTAGACTTAGAGTGGGAAGATGAAGAAGGTATTTATTCTGCATCTCAGTTTCATCCTCAACTTACAAGTTAAAGATGCTGGCAGTTTAAACTATGTTGATTGTAAATTAAGTTGTTTTCAAAAGGGAAGGTGGTTTAAAATTTCTTTCTGATGGAATTTCTGACAAGTTTGTAATGATTAAACTGTAAATTATTTTTACCAAGAAAATTCCTTCTTTTGATAAATGTAGAGATAGGCCTAATAAATGAATTAATTTATTTGAATACTTCAGTAAATGTCTTTCCCTGCATTTTGTGGAACTGACTTGTAAACTCCTGACAAAACTAATGGTAAAGAAATGCTGCCCTCTTGTGAGCCAGGAGCAGAAGGAAGAGCTTGTTCTTCCTTTTAAAATGTGGAAGTTGGTCAGGGGTCTGACTCAAGTATTTTGGCAAAAACTCTTACTACTTTCAGTGTAACATGTACTGGGAACTTAGATCTGCATTCCAGTGAGTATCCCAGCTCTCCTCATCGCTACTGCTGTTTGTTACAGTTATTTTCTGGTTTATTTACTATCTCTGCAAAAGCTCTTATTTCAAAGTTTATCCAAAATTTTGAGACCTTGACTATTGAAAAGCTCACCAAAAATAAGCAAGGGTTTCTTTTAGCCAATCTGTTTGGTTTGGTTTTTGTCTTTTCACAAGAAAGTCTGTAATTACTGACCAAATCAGTAGAATTTTGCATGTCTTTGGGCAGTTTTCAGAGCCATATTTTGCCTTATTTTGTGTTAAATTAAATATCCTTTTCCAGACAAACTGAAGACCTTTCCAATGAATCCAGTATCTATCCAAATTTTAGCTTTGTTTCTTCTAACAGAAAGGCACTTCCCTCAAAATTATGTATTTCTCATAAACATATCTTAAATCCCAGGCATGAACAGGATGATTCCAATGAGGGAACGCTCCAAAACGGAGGAGGACATCCTCCGGGCAGCACTGAAATTTAACAGCAGGAAGACAGGAAGTCATCCAGCGTCAGCCTCTGATGATTCCAATGGATTGGAGTGGGAGAATGACTTTGTTAGTGCCGAGATGGATGATAACGGCAATTCCGAGTATGCCGGATTCGTGAATCCCGTGTTGGAATTGTCGGCATCGGATGTAAGGCTGTCGGATTCCGACCACCAGGACAGATAGTGACGCTGCACGGCCCCTGTTTGTGACCAAATGCTGAAAAGGGAAATAGAATGTACAAAGCCAATTTGCTCTTTTGTAACCTGCTTCCCTTTTTCTTATACATGGATCAGCAAGGAATGGGAATGACTGGCTATCTGAATTCATTCAGAACTAAGTGCAATTTTATCATCTACCTTCTCAACTTTTGTGAAAACTGGGATGATTCTATTGTGTATATTTCTGGATATCTGGATTTAATATAAAATTATCTGCACTAATTGAAGCTTCATAGCTTGACCTATCTGTACTTTAACTTGCCTTTTTTTCTTGATGATGTTTCTAATGATTTTGTTTGAAAATTCATCATTGGCCTAATATTTATCTCAGAAATAGTCTTATATAAGTTATTTAATACTTGAATATAGAAAAGTAATTTTAAAATATTTTTCTTTCCAGTCTGTGCTTTTGACTTGCTCTTCAGCTATTTAGAGGTCGCAGTAAGAGCTGCAAAACAAATCTGACGTGGTAAATTGCAGATTTTCCCCTGTCTAGCTTCAAGTCTTCCTAGCCTTGTGTTGTTCTTTTTTCATTTTCTTTATTTTTTTTAAATTGCTTTTTGCTAAGCACGGTTAACCTCAATGAACATAGTAAAAATCATCAGGTTAGGTAAGATATTGTCTTGTATAATATGCCAGACTTAGTAAGCGTGTGTTAGATAGAAAAACAAAAATAAAATAAAATATAAATTCTCTATGTGTCAATAAAAGGGGAATTTTAACCAGTATCTAGTGGAGAACTGGAAGGACCAAAGTCTTGATTTCCTCACCCCCCTGAACAGACCAACATTTGTTGTCATATGGTCCTTAAAATTCTTTATTTGTGGAAAATTTAGAATTCAACTGGACCAGAACAGGTACGGAAAAGCAACGTTCTGTCAGCAAACTGCGGGAGGGCTGATGGCTCCGCTTGCTGGGGTCGGAAGAACAAGAACCTAAAGACTGAATTTCTATCTCTGCATTTTGAAAAGAAAGAAACAAAAGTTCATGTTTTAACAGTGTGTTTAAGTGCTCTGCCTTTCCTGTGCCTCTAAACTGGCTGGTTAATCCTGCTAATACGAGCTGAAATCCAGGGAGGTGTTCAGTGACTGCACAACTGGTGTCATGTGCTGTGTGGTCTCCCCTTGTATTTCACATAAATTACACTTTTTTAAAAAAGAGAACCTGCAAAATACTTGTAGAGCTCAAGCTTTCCCCAAAGTTTCAAGTTCCAAAGTAAAGCCATTCTACTCTACCATTATTTTGTGTAGCTGTCTTGTTTTTCCATGGAAAAAAAGGGTGACAGGGTGTAACTTCTTTTGGAGTAAAAGGAACACATCGTAAGTAATAAACCTGCACCGTCATCATCAGAACTGAATTTGTTGGTGACAGTTGTGTCACTGGCTTATATCATCTGAAACTATTTGGAATATTTGGATCATTACAGTGTGGATAAGGAACAAAAATACTGCACACTGGGATTAAATATGTACAAATAACATGAAAGAACAGATAAATCCTGTTGGTAACACTCCATCTCTTCATTTCAATTGTAGCTATGTCACTGAAAATACTTTAATGTCATTATTTATGTTTGCGATACCTGTAATAAGCTTTAAAAATTTGTACACATCAAATGTATATTTTGGGTTTGGCCTAAGCTACTGCTGTGTGACTTCTCCTGATCATTTATTTGTATACTATATTCCTGTGGAAAGGAAGGTAACTTCCTCAACATGTAAATAACGTGGTTTTTTACCTGCTGAAACTGTAACCTCCCCTGCACTACTGGTCACTACTTTTCCTGGCCAGTGAACATGAGGTTACCTTGTCCTGACCATGCCTTGAGGAAGTCAATTAGCTGATAGTCCTGCTCTTGGGATGAAAAAGCACTTAGGAAAAAAGAGGCTGACTCCAGCTTTTTCTGTGATGGGCATGTTCTGTAGCCATGGTTAATAACATTTGCAGTGCTCGGTGCACCAAGCTGAGTGACTTTTTAAGTGATGCTCAGTATTTGTGGATATTTAAGAAATTGAGAGAGTCTATAAACAGCTCATGTGAAACAATTCAAGGGTACTGTAAAATGCATTATCTGTACAAATCTAATAGTCATTAAAATTTTCAGCGAGTCTTATGTTTAGCAATGTTGTATCTGTTGCTGGGTTTGTGGCAGCCCTGTCACAACACTGTGTGAAGACTGTTAAAAATGTTACCCCAAACTACCTATATATCAGCGCACTGAGGAAGGTTTTAATAATGAGCTGTGTCTTACACTGCCAAATCCCACAGCATCCCTTCCGGAGACCTGGTGCTTTGGAAGGGAAGCTCTGAACAAGCTGCAGTAACAGAGGATCTTAGGAATTTGGAGCATGGAGCCCTTCTCCTATTGGAAATGAGCAGCTGTACCCTCCTCCCTCAAAGGTAAAATAACCTTCCTTGTGTAAATTAAGTGGTCGAATCAATGTGATGATAGGAGACAACTCATTTTTTAATGTGTATTTTAGATGGTTGATTCTTACCTCAGGTAAATATAGTTGTAGAAATGATTGTTGTTTGGAATGCAATAAAATGCTGGCGATTTGTTTCCATTCCCAAAGTTTTCTTCTGGTTCCTGGAGATGTGCCTAAGGAAGATGTACCTCTGCTCTAGACATAAATCTACTGAGACTCAGTGCTCTGAACTCTGCAGTCCAGGTGAAGATGTTTCTCAGGTAAGTACTGTTTGTAAATGCTTCTGGTTATACACTGCCTTGAAAATTTCAGAATGGAGTTACCACTTTTTGTTTAGGTAATAGCCCAGAAATGGGAAGCAATTAATATCCTCAGTGCCATACATTAATGTCCTAAATGACAGGGCCAGTGAATAGAAATTGGATAAACACTGCTCAGTGATACTATGAGCATCCTGCTTTTTAAGCCCAGAGAAGTACAAAACAATAACTTCCACACGACCCATAATAATTTAAGAGCACTAATAGGAAGAGAACTGTTTCCTGGGAGTGCAAAACATTGAACTGCACATCTAGGCCGAAGATTGTAAAAGTTAAGTATGACCACAGCCCAGTTCCAAGAGTGGAAAAATATGGGAACAAGGTATTTTTGTCAGGGATGAGATGAATAGACAAATCCTACATAAGCTTGTGTCTGAGTTTCATTGCCTCTCCCATGACTTTCTCTCGCTTGTGGTTGGTTGCCTTAATCTCAGGTGTCCTCCCCTCAGTTATAATTATGGTTTTCTTGGAATGATTAATGCTGAAATGCATCCTAATATTTAGGGATGGTAAGATGGGTAACTCCAGTGTATGATCTGATTCTTTCCAGTATGTCTTTCAAGCAAATTAAAATACTTGACCAAAAAAAAGCACCAAGTGCCAGTGAAAAGCTGAGCCCCTGACAAAGAAAAACTTCACTGGAACAACCTAAGAAATAGTTAAAAGACAAGAAAACTGTCAGAGAGCTTCAGGTGGTGGGGCAGAGGTAGAAAACTTTCTGAAAGTATTTAAGTCAATTCCTATCTTGGAGCAATGGCACTTTGGAAAGCCCAGAATAGTGCCAGTGAAAATATCTTATCTGGATTGTCCTGGAAATAATTTTATTCACTGAAAATTCTTTTAGATTGCAGTTGTATAAGACAGCTAATCCTTACTAGGCAACCAAATGCTTTTATTACAAAATTTATCTGGATTTTTATATACCATGATCATTGACACTACGTGTTTGTTTACATCACAAGCAAAAGTAGTTAACTTGCAAAAAAACCATGTTTGAATTTTAAAAAAGTAAGTAAAAAACACCCCTCCCCCCTTGCTGTGGAGTTAATAAAAACATAAACTTAAAAGGACTTTGCCGACAAAGTGTTCCCAAGTTGCAAAATCTGTGAAGTTACAACCTAGGCTTGCAAATACTGTTTGGAATTTCGTGTCAAAAGCAAAGCATGAAGTATAACATGCAACAAGACACTGTGTCACTACTTAGCGAGGACCAAAACCCTGTTGAGCATGCTCTGTATTAATGCCTGTTAAACACCCCTTCCAGGCTCGTGATCACGGTTCTGGAATTGAACCTGCTGCCATGGATTTGAGTGGCCCCGTCTCCCACACGTCGCTGTGGCAAACTGGGCATCAGAGAGCCTTTAAGCCTTGGTGAAGGCAGTTGGCAAGAAGCTGTTTCTGTGGAAAAATGTTCTGGAATGCCTGTGCTGAAAACACCGAGTAAGAAGACTGATGTGCAGCACTAAGAACCACCAAGAACACTGGACTGAGGTGACAGCCTTCTGTTTTGGAAATTGTGCAAATTGTGCAGGCTACAAAATCTGATCCAGCCTCCTTCTCCCCGCTAGCACAGCTCATTTTCATCGATCTCTGTGGGGCTTTTGCCTTGAGGAAGAAGAAAAGAAGAAGAAATGCCGTTCTCAGGTATAGGCTGCAGGGATGGCAGGCATCTTTCTTGTAAGATTGGTGCTTCAGCCAAGTGTAAGTGAGTCTCAAAATAATCCACAGACTCCCCTTCTTGAATCTCTGCTAGGATCTGGTAGTCCCCAAAACAGATGATGCACTTCCACGGCAGGTCGATTTTGTTCAAGTAACCCAGTTCTGTTTGGTTCACAGTCAGTTTGGTTTTCTTGCTCAAGTTCTTTATCTCAAAACAATATTCTGAGGTGTTGAGCTTCCTGTAGAACTGCAGCGAGAACTGGATCCGAGAGACACGAGTGTCCATTAAGTTGTAATGGCAGATGTTGGAATCACGGCCAAACTTGGCCGTGTCATCTGCCCTGACCTGCTCACGCTTACAGAAGTTCAGGCAACGAAACATCTTCTTCTCATCTTGGCAAGGGTGGTAAAAGGTCATGTGGAGGCACGTTACTGTTTCTTCTGTTTCAGCTTCTTCAAAAGAGGTCATGATGAAAAGAGTCCTCAGAATAAGAAAACAGTAAAATCACAGCATGAAATCACTGTGGAACCAAACAAATTGGTTTCAGTGTGGCATTAAAATAATTCATAATTGGCTGACAGTAAATGTGATGAAAGCACTGGAGCAAAGAAGTGGGAGTGCAGAAGCCATGACTGACCATTGCTGCCAACAAGCTCTTCATGAGGATTTCACAGGTAGATTTATCTTTGCAAGAAATATGTCATTTAGCAGTAAGATTTACTTTATGGACATAAACTGGAGCAGTAAATAGTACTGTCTGGGCCTGTGTGCTCTGCTCTTGGTGTGTCCTGTGACTAGAAGGTATCAAATGACTTTTACCAACAGTCTGTCTGTAGGCAGTGATAATGCAAATGTGTATAAAGCACTCCTTCGGCTCTTGGGTCAGAATTTACCTCTTGCATGGAACAAGTGTTCAGCAGTTACTGCTGTGACAGCATATAAAGTGAATGCAAAAGCTGGAGTAGCCACAAGACCTAAAAGAGGAATTGTCACCAACTCTAGCTATTTCCCCATTGTCTCTTGGAAGATCCCAGCTCTCTGCTGCAGAAGTACAAAACATAAATTACTTTTCTTGGGTTTGGTGTTTATGTGTTGTTTTTTTAAGTTTCTCACATGCAGCACAGAGCCACACATTTATTAACTAAATTCTGTTCCGAAGTCTGAGCGACTGCATTGCATTCTAATAAAATCTGAGACACCTCAGGAAAGGCTTTGATCTGGTCCTGCATAAATGCAAGGCCAGGCCAGTGTTTTCCTGCACCAAAACTGAGTCTAAAGAAAGAAAAGTCTTGCTATTTAAAAGTAAGAACCAACAAATGAGTTCCCAGTTACTCACCAGAGAAACATGTGACCAGCCATTTAGCTGGTATCACACAGTGCAGATGTTTGTCATGTTTCTACATCCAGATTGCACTAAATTCCTAACATGTCTCACACAGATCTTGAGCTCTCTCACCAGCTCCATTCAGAGCTTATGAGTACGTGAATCATCACTGCAATTAACTGATGATTGTGTTTTGTGATGATGGAGTTGACTTGTGTTTTCTAAGGCTTATTTCCACCACTGTACATAAACACCAAGCACAGTGACTGGTGTTGTATCAGTGCATTATCTTCTGTGTGAAACCTCAAAACTGCTTTCTCTGCATGTTTAGCACAAGACCAGCAGCAGTTCTGACAAAGTAGCTCAGCAACCTCAGCTTGATTACTGGAGTAGGCTACAATGCTGCAGATGATGAGTGAAACACAAAATTCCCAGCAGAGTTCACTTTAGAAGCAAGCTAGGAAATATCATCTGTGCTTTTGGCAGGAATACAGAGGAACACCCCGATGGCAGGTTATTCCTTTGCCATCTGTGAGGCAAGCTGCAGTAGCATCATTATCAATCCCTCCCCCTCATAGATTCCTCAGCTCCGGGGCGCTGGAAGGAGCTCTGTGAGCAGGAAGATGGACTGTGTCCGTGTCTAGTTCTGCCCTTCCCTGTTTTGCACCAGGAAGGGGATATTACATGAGGTCATCTTTGACAGGGGAAAACCAAGTACTTTCGCTTAGTTTGCAGATCAGCCCACAGAGACAGTTTTCTGCCTCGAGACTTTAGTTCGCATATTAGTGAATTTTACAAATGGCTACACTTATTAATTAAGAAAGAACAGCCACTAATTGCTTCAGCAGCACCCACTGACGAACCTGGATCTCGGCAGCTCCCTCAGACCCCACTACCAGATCCATGATCACAGCTCAGGCATCGCCGGCACAGCTGCCCAGTCCTGCCTTGAAGGTTTATCGAGGTTGAACATACCGAACATACTTTCACGTAAATGCTAAAGGGGTTTCTACTTACTCGAGTGTATTGGTCAGAGGAGGAAACTTTCTGTAGTTAAATCCAGACTTCTCCCGCAGCTCTCAGGCAGCCACTGCCCTGCTGTCGTCTGTACCTTCACTGGAGTCAAACCAACCGTGATCTCACCTCATCCTCTCCTACGGTGTGTCACTATACCCATTTCCAGAGGCAGGAGAACGACGCGGAGCACTAAGAACACGGACTCCAGCCCAGGCTCCCGGAGCAGGGCTCGGTTCCACCTCCACAACCCACAGCACGGCGAGCCTGAGATCTCCCAACCGAACCCGCCGCCTCCACGGGAACTGCCTGCAGAGATCCCGGTCTGCACGGTGATCCATCCCGCCCCTCTCCTCCCCGTCATGTCCGGCCGCCTCCTTACCTGCCGGGAGCAGGGCTCCGGCGTCTGCCGAAGGGATCCACCGTCTCCTCACGTCCGGTAATTCCTCCCGGTGCCGACAGAAACCACTGAGGCGGGAGGAGCTGAGGCGAGAGGTGGGAGGAGCTGAGGCGGGAAAAACGGAGGCGGGAGGAGCTGAGGGTACCGCGGGGCTGGAAGTAGAACTTATTTTTTTAAAAATGGAAATATTATGGCCGAAAGAAGTAGCCACAGCTCTGTCCGGGGTTTTAAGAGGTCACCTGAACATGTGTTCACAGCCGTGTCAGGGGTGTGATCACAGGCTGACGGGCTCAGCAGTCAGACACAATAATTTCAATTTTACCCCCCAAATGAACGCTTTGAGGAGTAAAACGCTTTAGTAAGTGGCACATTATAAGCTTAGCAGTAGACCTGATTATGTTCTTAAATTGATTATTTTAAAATGGTTGTTATGCTTTAAGCAACCTCAGTTCAGTTCATTGAACTCCTTTGGGAAATAGCCTAATTTTTCCCTAGCCGCTGGTCTAAGCTGAAAACTTTCCCCCCTTTTTTTTCCCCTCTTTGTTTTCATCTTTTTTTCTCTCTCTCTTTTTTTCTCTTGTTTCTTCTTTTTTTTTTTTTTTTACCTTTACAAATCCTGAGGCAGCCCTGGATTCTTCCTCATCCAGCTGCTTAGTTTTTCTTATTAGTCCGTGTTACTCCCCAGCACAGAACAAGAGGCAGAGTGGAGGAAAAACCTGATCCTTTTCAATCCAGATCCCAGATATTCCATGTCTTCCCTTCCCTGTGCCTGTACAGCTGTTGTGCCTCAGTAAGTACCAAAGGTTTGATTGCTTTGGCACGGGCGGTGAAATACTGTGTTCATTCATATAAATTATTTTTCACTTGTGAGTTCTTTTTATATCTTCAACAAACAGGTAAATGACTCATGGGTTGATAAAATCCTTTGAAGTTCTTGTGGAATAACTTTTGTCTGTATGCAGTCTAATACATCTGTTCCATGGGCTCTTCTCCCTTGACATCAGGAAAAAAATAAGCCATGAAACTGTGTTTTGCAAAAAGTCTTATTGAAAAGCAGAGACGGAAGACAGATTATTCCAAGTTCCTCCCACAGCTGAATGCCTTTTCTACAGCAGGCAAGGCTGAGCCTGTGGGCTCACACACACACAAAAAAGTACTTTGCTGCCTACTGGAAATGCCAGGATTGTGCAACCCTGCTATTTATTGCATCTGTTGATGGTTATAATTCCTGCCAGCCCTTTGGTTCCGGAAACAGCCTGACTCCCAGGTCATGAGAGAGCTTTTCTCATAGGATTATTTTGATACTTGTACCTATTGAGGTATGTAAGGACCTTTCCTTTTTTCCCTAGGATTTTGTAACATCAAATTAACTGCATATTCCTTATTATTTTATTATTTAAGTATAGCTCTGTGTGATTTTGTACAGGGGAGGGCAGGAACTGGATTTACAGCTTCTCTCTTCCATAAATTTCTAACCAGTTGAAATGCTGCCAGCCTCAGGAAAACAACTCCAGGTTTTCCCTTTATGAGAAAAATAAATGCAGGCACTCTGTGCTTATGGGGGTTTTGGATAATCTTCCTGCTGAAATTGTTCCATGTTTTACTATAGTTCGTTCCTGTTTTACAATAACTTCTTTTCTTAGTCAAAATTTCTTCGGTCCAAGATAAAACTGCAAGTAAATGTGTCGTTTGGGCTAATTTAGTATTTGTAATGGATAGGCTGGAAGATGGAGGTGGTTTTGGCGTGGCTGTCATGGTGCATTGGTTTTCTAACAGCTGATTCCTATAACTCCAGAGCCCAAACAGGCAAACCTGGAAAATGGAAAAATACTAGGAACTTTGACATTGTTTTCAGTCATAACTGGCTTAGAGAATATGAGTCAATGCGGGGAAATATGTTTCTCTTTCTGGCATGTTCATGGTAAGTTGGAAGTGTTATGGAAAGTGTATTCTCTTAATGATTTGTGTGACTTTTTATGAGTTGGGAACGCTGTGATGACGTTTCTTGGACACTTGGGGAAAATGTCCTGTATAGTTCTGTCTCTGTTTACCACATAAAAGCCTTTCTGTGGATATTTGAGGCAAAGTGTGACACGAGCAGCAGTCCAGAAACTTTCTATTTGTCTCTGCTAATTAAATTAACATGATGAAAGTATTCTCACGCTGTTGAATCAACAGCAAGTCTGGACTGATTTCTGCAGTGCTGAGATTTTCCACAGTTCCGTCCTTCCCTCCTACGGTCAGATTTTACACCTGGTTATCAAAACTGTCGATGTGCTGCTCAGGTTTGCCAGTCGATGCAGGTGTGAAGGGTGACACCACCAGTAAATGTTATGTGTGTATAATTCCCGTGGTTTTTTGGTCACTAGCATTCCCACTCATTGGCACAGCTTGTCTGTGGTGTCAGCAGGTGAACATTAAAGCAGAAGTTGTGACTGGTGACACCTCTTATGCCAAGCATTGCATTAGGAGCGCTTGCAGTGGGTTTGGGTGCATGGGGGGTTGATTTTAAGGCAGAAATCTGCAGAAATGGTGCTTTTCTGCAGGGCTGGCTCTCGCCACCAGGGGATAGGAGCTGTGCGCTCGCGTTTCCGTGTCACGCGTGTGACAGCAGTGACGTGCTGAGCACAGCAGAAAGCCCGAGAAGGGTGCCTTAGGTGAGTAGTTGTCCCCCTCCAGGCCTGTCCATATTCCCAAGCGTGTCTCCCGAGGGACACGAGTCCTGTTGGCTGACTTTCCCCAGCATTAAATGCCTCACTTGTGTCTTGCTGCAGCAGGCACCTCTCACGTGGGCCTGGGCATGCTGCTGTTATACCTCCCCTGTCCCAGGGCTTGCTCTCCTGGGGTGGCACAGGGGTAACCTGAAACTGTCCTTCAGGGGCGTACAGAGTCACTGAGGAGGGGGTTGCTGGCAGCTGTTTGATTTAGAGCCATAAAACCCAGGCTGGTTTTTATTTGCCTGTGTGGGCGATGCTGGGGTGACAGTAATGTTCGCTGCCTCACCTGTAACACGTTTTGGGTTCCATTACCACCTGTGCCCTCCTGCTGCGCATCCTCACTGCTTCACAGCCCTTTTTTTATTCCAAACCACCTTAGCACTGTGAGCACAGGAGTGGGATCCAGTAGGTGGCAATGTGTGACCAGACATGGGAAGCCATTTGTTTTGCGGGGGGTTTTGTGTGTTTTGTGGGTATTAGTTGTTGATTTGTGGGTATTTTTCTTTCCTTTTTCTTTTTTTTTTTCGTTTTAAGTGATAAATTTCATTTTGGTATTCAAGAGCTGTTGAGGTACTTGCAAGTTAATGATAATGATGGCAGTGGTAACTTCCAAGAGTTAGTTTGGAAAAGGCCTAATGGAGTATGCAGTGAACTGTAATGAGGTTCTGCAATGAGTTGTTGTTACTGTATAGCAACCAAGTGCCTCATGTTCAAACAGAAATGATCAGGCCCTTCTCAAAGATGGGTGTATTCCAAAGATATCCCAATGTATTCCACTGGGTGTCAGTGTGAGAGGGAGAGAGATGCATGGAGGTGCCTTCACTGAACTTTTAGATCCCAGTGCTAAGAACAGCTCCACTCCATAAGCAGAGAGGAGGTCTTGCACAGGAGGAAGAGAGAACACAATTCCCTCTGTTTAGTTCTTTCTTTGCACCTTTTTTACTTAGAAAAAGAAACGTTTCCACTTCTTGTTTCATCTGACCTGAATAAACTGATGAGGAGTCTCACCTTGACTACTGAAGAGAATTATTCCTTACAAGCTGGACTTTGTTAATGCCACTTTCCAAGTTCTCATTTTCATTCCACGTCACAATCTGCCCTTGGTCCTCCTTCACAGCCTCTCTGGCTTCTCCCTTTCTCTTCCCACTTTCCTGTCTGCTATCTCAGTTTCTCTTCCATCTTCCTGCCCCCTTGCTGTCTGTTGTTCTTCCCTCTCACCATCCTCCTGGTTATTTTTCCTATTCCCTCTGTCGCTCCCTCTACCTTCTGCTTGTTTTTTCTCTGAACCCTTTCTCTCTCCATCTGTATTCTCTCAGCTTCATCCACCCCACTGCCCTTATTTCCATAGGGACACTGTGGAAATTGGTGGAGATGTTGTGACTTGGAGCTCCTTCATGTTGACAGCTGTCTTTGGAGGAAGGTTTGTGCAGCTTGGTGGAAGAGAAGCTCCACAAGAGATGGAAAAGGAAATATAAGGAAGGTTCAATGCCATAGACCAAGTGCTTGTTTCTTGCTCAAAATTAAAATTAAATCATCTTTAATCCCTGATACAGAAGACAGAGATAATTTCACGTGTGCAGTGCAGGCAGAACAGAGCCAACCTTTCCAGTTCCCTTCACTGAACAAAGAAAGCAATTTTGAACAGTTACAGATAAGCACTAATATAAGCTGTATTTTGCTGATATGTAGTAGGACCAGGGAATATAGTGAACTTGTTGTTGTTTTGGGGGTTTTTTCCCTTCGAATTTGTATAGATGTGAAGGTGTTAAAGATTCCACGTTGTGTGGCGATAAAAACACAATTCCATTATCTCAGTTTATAGTGTTTAAGGGCACCCAGCTGTGAGGGATGCAGCCGGCCTTGGAGGTACATAGATGACCATTTTTCTCTTTTTTGTTTAAAGATAGATATGGCTGTGTCCCAAACACTTTGATTGTTCTGGAAACCCTCCCTTGGAGCAGTTGTTTTTTCTTGAGGTTTAGGAAAAAAGGATTTTTTTTACTATAGGCACATGAATTGGCACTGAGGGGTGGTGAAGGCAGCCGGGTGTCTCTTCTGTCTTTGCAGCTCCTTGCCTGGGACTCAAGTCTGCCCTTACAGAAACTCCTGGTGATGGAAACAGTAGGATTTCACAGCACAGGGAGCGTCGGTTTATGGCTCTGTGTATGGTCTCACAAGGGAACACTGTTCAATAGGCTTCAAAGTGATTCAGCCCTGGCATAACCGTGGCTGTGGCCACATGTAATATAGCCTGTAGCTCTTTAAAGAGGATTAGCCTTAGATCAGGGACAGCATTCATTGCTGGATTTCATGTAAAGCAGAATATGCTAATGGAATGGAAATGTCTACAGCAAACATTGCATAATATTGGAAACCTCAAAATTGAGCATTGTGTCTTGATATCTCTGCTGGAAGTCAAACTTTTATATTCTGGTTGTTGTTTCGAGAAAAACTGAAGTTTATAATACCACCACAAGCTCTATATAATAAATCAAGGTCTAGTTTGCAGTTTTCTAAGCAAAACCAAAAAGATAGCAACAAGCATTTGAAGGTAACTTTTCAGACATTGTTGAATGCTTTAATGATGTCATAGCTCTCCAGCAGAGACAAAACCCACCACATCTTAAAATACCTTCATTTGGGTTTTCTGCAACAGGCATAGGCTTCGTTTGATCCTGTGCTCTCTTCCCATCTGCCCGTCATTGCTTTAAGCACAACTTTTGGGTTTACAAGAGTTTCAGCATCAGTTCTGCAGAAACACAGCGTTTCTGACATGCATTTCTGAGCCATTTCACTTTTTCAAGGCACTTTCTGTCTGCACACCTGCCTCCCTTGGCAGTCCAGTAAGCTTCATTTGGCTCTCCTATTTCAATTTTATGCCAGTCTTCGGAATGCTTGAGATTTAATACTGTATAGGTGTAAAGAAAGCTCCCAAACTTCAAGGTGACCCATGTTCCCAACTGACTCAAGGTGCTGTGAAGGATTTTATTTACAAATGTCATGAACATCTCTCAGAAAATCATTTTAGTGGGAGCTCACTTGTCCTCTTCTCAGTGCCTTGGTCACGTTGTCAAAGAACCTGTTCTTACTGGATTTTAAGCTTCACAGGAAATTTCTGACCCTGATATGAAGCTGTCTCAGTGCCTGCACTTGGAACCTTTCCCCATGGAAGCGTTTAGACCCACTCCAGGCCCTTCCCTCCTCACACAAGTGAACAGGAATTCACGTGAGCTCCATCTTACCAGTCCAGCCATGTGTGTCTATGAACACCAAACCCTGGTTTGGTGTTCACAAAAACCAGATATAAAATACAATGATGGACATTAAATACCCCGATGGGCTGTTTTGCTTTTGTGCACTTGAAGTGCCTCATCCCAGTCTGCCAGGGAATAAAAGTGCAAAGAAAGCCTTTGGGAAGAGAGTCCTTCTGGCTCCACTTCCAAAATGTGCGCTTTCATTGCTTAGTAGTTTTTTCTTTCCGTGCAGCTCCATATCTCAGGATTTTGTTGTTCTGGGATTTATTTCCTATGGTTTTATTTTTATTATTTTGCTGTTTGGAAGGTTGGGGTTTTTTTTTCTGTAGACGTGGAGGGTGGTGATACATATTCATGAAAAAGAAGTCTTTCCAGCTCCTGCCTGCATTGACAAAGACTTAGCTGTTTCACACAGCAAGCTGACTGGAATTGTGTGGGGCCTGCCTGACCAGATTAGAGCAAACAGCCAGCTTATTCCTCCAGTCGTCAGGCCTCCCCTTCCTAACAATTTCCCCAATTGTCATTTTGACAAGGCTGTCATTAGGTGATGGCTTCTTTTGGCCATTTTCAGATAAAGATAATTTCCTTAACTTCCATTTTATTTGACAACAAGTAGTTTGGGAGAGAAAGGAAGTGCTTCAGTAGTTTATGGATTAAGGGTTTGTCACTTCAAAGGCATCTTTGATCTAAAAATATGTGCTGTACCAAATTCATTATGTCTTTTTTTCTTTTTCTTTTTTTTAGAACTTTTTAATTTATTGATCTGCCCCTCAATTATTCCCTTTTTTTTTTTGCATCCCCTAGTAGTACTTGGGATAGCAATGGTGAGGGGAAAGCACCCAAATGGCCTCTCTGAAAAGTCATGACTAGGGCAAAACAACAGGTGCTTTTGTTCGATACTCTGCTTTTAGCCAGAGGTCCTGCCTGCTCCTGCCATGGCAGCTCCATTAAAAACTGGGAGACAGAGAATATGCTTCACATTTTGTATTGGTCTGGTTCACTCCTTTGGTGTAACTGGCCTAAAATCACGGCTCTGGTGTAGTTTGGTGATGGCTTTTGACTCCCCGATACCCCTTTGGCCAGCTCCATGGTCCAGGCAGTTGCTGTGTGGCTTTGGCTCTGTTCTGTGTCTGTGCTGCACCAGGAAATCCCAAACCTCATTCCAACAAACAGAACTAGGAAAGCTTTTTTCTCAGTATGTTTGCAGCTTAAATTTTCTTCCACAAAGCACTGAGCTTTGGAGCAGGCAGGTGCAGTGGCTGTCGAGTATGTTGCTTCCCAGACCCCATCCACCTAAGGAGGCACACTTGGAGTTGGGAATCTTTATGAGTCTCTTCCAGCTTGAGATATTCCATAATTCCTAAGTCTGTATTGGCAGAGTTTCTCTTTGGCTCCTTCTGCGGGGAGAGTGGGACTTTGGGGGGGGTTGAATATAGATCAATAATCTGACTTTTCCAGTGCCTGCCTTAGCTGTGTCAGGCACTGTGCTTCACTTTCACCCCTCCTCTGCTTTTTAGGATCCACAAAACTCCATCCTTGGCTACAGCAGTGTAAATCCATCGCGGTAGCCTATTATTCTAGCCTCACGCAGGCTTAGCTGGGACTGGGACTTGTGCTGTATTAATATTAATATCTGTTCTACCTAATTACTTCAGCTTTTCCTGTAATGTTGCCTCCATATTATAGCAGCCGGCAAACCACCTCCTTGCTGCTGGAGGCTGTTCTTGATCCCATTTCCAAACAGAAGCACTTCTGCTTCGGCTCTGGCTGGGGAAGCTGTGCAGAGGCCGGCTCTTTTTTTCTTCTCTTTTGCCTGCTAATTGGCTGAGACCACCAGAATTTGGAGGACACAGATGTCACTGATAGTTTGCCTAGGGAGCACATTCATGCCCATCTGTTGCAGTCTAGAAGGCTGTTCATATATCCACAAGGCCTTCATTTAATTCTTGTCAGAAAGTAATGTAAATCCAGTTTACCTCAGAGGTCACAGCCAAGATTTATGCCAATGAGCCCCCTGCAATTTACACACACTGTAGTTGTATAGGATGAAAAGAAACCCTTTCATGTTGGTGCATATTAACAAGAAAGCTTGCCTTAGGAGAGGCTTTTTGATTGAGATTCTTCCTTATTTTAATACAGCCAGTTGGGATAGCCAGCTTTACCAAGAGAAAACATCTAATCTTTAAGCCAGAGTAGTAAACCAGCTAACTAACTAACTAAATAAAGCCCCTAGCAAATCTGTTTATTTTTTGAATACCATCTTTTCGTGAAGAACGGTAAATACTCTAGGAAAACACGAGCATGAGTGCACTGAAACATTCAGGGAAACTGAATTTGCCTTCTGTGAAAAATGATATTAACTCAATTATTGAAACCTTTGCTAAGTAATCGTAAACATGTTTTCTTTTTTTTTTCTGTTTTATTTTTTAATATCCCTCAAGCTGCCAAACCTAAAAATAAAAGCTGAGCCTGTTATTTTTGACAGAAGTGGCAGGAAGGACTCCGGAAGGCTCCTGCACAAATCCACAGGAGGGAGAGCAGCCGAGGGTGCCGTACGATGTGCATGCTCCCTCTTACCTGCTGCAGGTAAAAATTCCAGCCTTCATGTTCTATGCATCCTCTAAGGACAATCCTCTGCAATTTTTTCAGTCTCCCTACATAAAGCAAATATCATGGTAAGGAGTGAAGATGAGACCCTAACTCCAACAGCTGCAATAGATCTAGCACTGCCTCTGTGTCATGATTTCACCCCTGTCTTTATTTAGCAAGAGACTCTAACAGCTTAAAGAGTTTCCCTAAAAATGAGTGTGGCTTCATTAACCTTAGGGATGCCCCAAGTGGAAGGGCCACAGTACACCAAATGAGGCTGGAAGGAAAAGCAAGCAGTGCAAGTGATGCAGGTCCTTGAATTGAAAATGAGGTGTTAGAAAAGAAACACTCTAAAGTACTTTGGTTATTAAAATTGCTTGTAGGAGCAGGCAGAGAAAAGCAGGACACAAAGATGGATCAGGATGTGCCAACATGATTGCAAAAGGGTTTCAGAGTTGGGCACCTCTACTTCTTTCAGCTCAATGTAGTTTTAGGGTGTTGCTTTCATTTATGCCGGCTCCCCTCAGAGGGATCCTCCTCCCTTTTCCTCCTTCCTTTTCCCTAGTTTGTCCGGTCTATGGATTTTACCTTAGCAAACACTCTCAAATGTTACAGGCGTGAAAATCAGTACCATTTGCACGGTGTCATAATGACCAGAGTGCTTTGGGATTAGGAGGCAGGAGAGCAAGGCACCAAAATGAAAACAAGGCTCAGATTCTAAGTTCCAGTGTAACACTTAAAATAATTAAAATGTTTATTTGAAAGTCAAAACAGCCTCAGTCATAAATAACTATCCATTCCTCGATTGATTGTGTGGAGTCCCAACCGAGAGCTCTGGGAATAAGGTTTATTTGCTCCCTGTTGGGATTAATCCATAAATGTAGTCTCCACATGGAACTCATCAGGTCTTTGCTTCCTCTTCATTAGTCTCCCTGGAACTGGAGGGGAGCCTGAATAAGATGAAAATTAGGATAATATATTTTCAGAGAGAAAAGGTCTGGTGATCTCTAATTTGTGTTTCAGGATCATAATGCTGTGGAAAATTTCCCAAATGATGTTGTCTGAGAAACCAATGCTTGTTATCCTTGCTGCATTTGAAGTTTGAATGCAGCAATTACATCTTCTTTTTCTTAAAGCCTCCAAAGCTAATTGCAGTCTTAAACTGGCTAGATTGACTCCCAGGCTTCCTTCCATCCACAGCAGAACTTAAAATTCCTTTCTCTCGACAGATCTTTTGGTCTTGTAGCCCAAGGGCTCTGAAATGTCACAGTATGGCCCATTTCTTATTAAAGAGATCACTTCACTGTAGCCCACCCAATTCTTCCCTCCATCCCTCTTGTTCTGAACCCCAGCTCCAATTAGAAGGCAACCACTGAAATGTATTTTCTCATCCCCTGAGACCTTTGTAATATTTTTTTAATCATATTTGATGCTAGGAGTCATTCTAATCCAGGCTCCAACCAGACATGGCACAGATTTTTTTTTCTCAGAATTTCTGTTTTAAAGTGTCTAACAATTACATGGAGCATTTAAAAACTGGTTTTGCCCAAAACTGGAGTAAAGGAGCTTTCCTGTCACCGAAAAATGCTTAAATCCTCAATCTCATGCAAAGTTGTTTTTATTACATATTTTCAAAGAGCATTTTTAAGTGCATCCTTAGAAAGCATTTTTATCCAGGCAGTTTTGCAGTGTGTCAGGCTGCAATTTTTGTCTCTTCAAAACCATCTCCTGAAAGTACCACTTGTTAGGATTTAAGGGAACTTTAGAAAAGCTGATTAGTAACCATTGAGAGGGTTCTAAAGGCCTCCAGAAGTTTTTGCTGTTCTGCTCTTTGGCTTTAGGCTCAGGTCCTATGTTTCCCCAGGTCCATAAGCTGCGTGCTTGGTTATTTCCCCCTCCCAGCTGTCACTCAACGCCACAGCTGTCACAAAACGCAACTTACAAAGTGGCATCTGTGTAAAGGATGCTGATGTAGTTTAATGCTCTTTGGTGCATTTTAAGCTGATTTTATGATGCGAGTCATTGTCCCTAGTGATGGGTCTCAAAAGACTCTCTACCTTCTGAGTACTAATGTACAGTTTATTGTGCTTTTCTGTGTGGTTCCAACACTTTGGTGTTGCTGTCGTTGTAAATCATTATTTATTACTCCAAGTGTCCTTGCTGTTTATTCAAATCTTTGGAAAAATGTACTTGAAGAAAAATTCCCTGCTTGCTGACGTTCATCTATCACTGTTATGGACCTGGCAGTTTCTCGGTGAGTTAAATTCTCCCAGTCCAAGGAAGCCAAGTGCTGTACTTCCACACTAATTTGAGCTTCCCTGCTAAGCCCCGACAGTTCTTTGTGAGATGAGACTGGCAGCTTGTGTGGCTCACAAAGCCACGGGGCCGTCCTGCTTACAGCCCAGTGAGCTGGGCTGCAGCACTGCATGAGCTGGGCTGAAAAGCCTGATTTTGGACTCTGGGCTGCAACACAGGGAAGTGCAGCATGGCCATGAGCTCCCTTGGATGCTCTTAGTGCCGTGTTATTTTTTGTAAAGGGAAATATCCCAGCGCTTGTTTGCTTTCATGTGTCTTCACAGCAAATTGTGCTTATGAACATATATTTACAGACTGTGAGGTGGCAGCTGAACACAGGCCTTCTCCAATGTGCTTCTGCATGCTCCTGAAGCAGTTTCCAGTTCCCAGGACTACTGTCCATGGTGGATCTGAGACAGGTGTATATGTGCTTGCTAGTCACTTGAGTGGACTCCCTAGAAAATGAGATTTTTGATAAATCAATTACACAAAGGAATGGAGTCAGGGCCAGATGGCAGGGATGCTTCATCCCAACCTGGGAGGTACTCCTGGGACAGTTGCACACTCCTTCCCACAGGGCTGGGTAATCAGATAAATCAATTAGCAAATGTCAGTGCAGTTAACAGAGCAAGCAACACTGGCATAGGTGTGTTAGTGTGACTGTGCTTTTCTTTTCCCTGATGGATGCCCAGCAACTGGATCAGCTTTTCTAGATCTGGCAGGGTGGGAGCAGAGGACTCTGCTTTCTGACTGTTGTCAGCGGGTTCAGAGGTCTGTCCCTGCTGACCCAGAGGTCCTTAGGGAGAGGGCACCTCTGTGAACTAGGGTGTGGACTTGGACCTTGCACCGTGAACACATCCCATTGTTGTAGTGTCCTTTTTTTAGATTCATCTTTGTCAGTGACGAGTGGTTCAGCCCTGTCTCCTGGCTGGATGCTGTAGCTGTGTCTCCAGCCCTGTCTCTGGCCCCATCTCCTTTTGCTCCTGATGGGAGCCCCTAAATGGGCCCTGTGCCTGGTACATCCGCAGGGATGTGATTCCAGCACCCACCTATACTCACCTGGCTCAAACCCTGCAGGATGGTTTCCTGCGTATGGTGGCCCTAGTGGCTCTCACTTGGGGCTAAAAAGATGGGGAACTCTTTCTGGATTTTCCTTCCGGTTTTATCCATGGATCTGCCTCTAGCTGGTCTTCTACTTGCTCTCCAGCTGCTCTTATGTGCTTATGCTCCTTTGCCTGCTACTTTTTAAATTTCTCCTTTCTCTGACTTTTGTCTGCAGTCAGTCAAAAGCCCCATGGAGTAGCTCCTGCCTCCAGGCTCTTTGCTGATGAATCCCACAGTTTGCCCTGCTCCACCTGCCCGTCCATGGCAGGCTCTCTGATCCTCTCTGCTTTCGCATGAATGAATCTCTTTTGCCCTCTGCTTTTCAATCTGGCAGCTTGCTCCTACTTGGTGCCGTTGAGAGCACAGCCTATATGCCACCAGCTCTGGGATCCAGTGATCCCAGACCTGCCACAGAAAGGAAGAAAACTGCCTGGAAACTTAGCTGCTAAAATGTGAGCCATTTCCAGTCAGCAGAGTAGGCTGTGCCTGTATGTGTGTTCCTTTGCACTGCCCTGCCCCCTTCACAGCCGTAGTGTTTCCCCAATTTTAGAAATGTTTTCACAGAGGCTGTTTCTGACTCTATGGCTTTAAACTGCAGCAACAGTTTTCTAAGTGAAGCCATCGTCAAATCAGTGGGAAAAAACCCAAAACCAAAACATTTATTTTGTGACTAATTTTGAAAACTGCTCAAGTATTCTGGCAGGTATCTGGGGTGGAAATGGTGGGAGTTTCCTGCATCACCATTGGCAGTGTCCTAAGCACCGGAAGGACTTGTGTGGAGAACATTCACGCACGGGATGGCATCCCAGGGTGAAAGAGATGGTCCCCATGGTCTGGGAGATGCACTCAGCATCCTCACGAGTGCAGAGCGTGCACGGCTCTGCCATTCAGTCCCGGATAACTGTGTGTGACAGCCTGAGCCTCCCAGGTGCAAAGGGCTTCGGCACAGCCCCAGTAGTCACTTCCCTGCTCGGAGTGTCATGGCTCCATTGAGAGCCTGTCCTGTCTCCCTGGCACTTCAGAGATGTTCCCCTCGCACACTTTGTCACCAGGCCCCTGCAGTGATTTCACACACTCCTCTAATAAAGTCCTCCGAGGCTGTCATGTATTTTCATGTATTTCCCCTATTATTTCCCCCTGCTTGAGCCTTTCAGATAATTGATGATACTTTAGTTAATCATTTTCCCCCTCCTTTGTTTGCCAGGTACCTCAGCCTTGAAGGGATCCTTTTCATTTGGAACCCGTGTCTTCTCTTAAGTAATTGATCACCGTGCACCCGGGGACACCCAATTCACAGCCGAGTGGGATCAGCCCTCATGAATAATCAAAACGCCGTGGCCGTGCTGCTGCAGGAGTGCCAGCGAGCTCTGGACACGCTCCTGTCGGCAAAGGCCGGCACGGGCGAGGAAGATGAGCGGGAATACCGGCGGTGCCAAGGTGAGCTCTCCCCAGGAGAGGTGGCAGGACTCTGCCGGTCCCCAGCCCTGCCCTATTTTTCTTCTCCAGGCAGATGAGTGTCAAGAGATGCCTGAATTTCGAGGCCATGAATGGGATGCAGGCTACAGGCAGGCAGGGAAAGAAGTCCACTTTGTTGCAGTGAATTGCTGTCAGTTCTAATTTTAGGCTTCAGTAAACATGAGGCTGTAAGGAACAGTTTAGTTTGGGAAGAACAATGCCCAAAAGTTTGCTGATGCACATAAATTTCAGTTATTAAAAAAAAAGAGAAAGGAAAAAAAGGATGCAACTTCTGAATAAGGGCACATATTTCCTCTCCTTTCATAGGAACTGGGGGAGGGCCCTTTCTGTTTGTCAGCTTCTCTTCATCTATTAAAGAGCTCATTGCTTGAATCTTTATCTTGTAAAATGTGTGTGACCTCTATAAGTGGTGTCCAAGGAAAAAAAACTTGCAATATCCCTCTTAAAAGGAAAATCCATGCTGGCTAAAGGCTGGAATAAATAACCAGGAAAGGAAGCAGTGTTTAGCCAGAGCTGTAATAAAAGGATTCTTCATTTGTTTTAATGCTGGCATTACCTGCTGGAAACTAGCAGTTATTTTGGTATTGCTGTGGTGCTTTGAAAGAAGAATTTATTATTTCTCAATTCCAGTGGAATTGAGGTTTTCCTTTGCGTGACACATCTGTGGGGCTGCCCGTTTTCCAGTTTAGTGTTAATAATGTTTGGTTTTGCTTTGCTTGAGTGGCTCGGCCATAACGTTAATTTGATCTTTAAAACCCTTTGTTTGTCCCGGGGCGCGGAGCCGTTGAGAATATGTTTTTCCGACCATCCTTGTTCTTGCTGGGAGGTCAGCTGCCTTTTTCTGAAGCACCTAAGTCTGTTTGCGCTGGAGGGTGGCGTGTAGATTTCTGTTATGGATACTGGAAGATTTTTCTCTCCTCTCTTTTTGTTTTCAACAAAGGGTACTTTGTGTCCTCATCGCAAATTCTTTTAAGTTTTATTATGGCTCCGTAGAATAGGCTCTTGAACTCCTAATCAGGTAGCGCTTTTTTCCCTCATCCTCCTCCCTCCTTTTCTCCTATTAAATACCACAAAGTATGAGAAATAATCAGTTTAGTTCCAGATAAGGTAAATCAGTGCCCTTATAATCACTCGATTAGACACAGTCCTTCAGGTAAACTGCTTCAGGAAATGGGCGATCAGAGCCTGAAGTGCTGCTCGGGCTTTTCCGAGGGCCGTGTTCCCATCAGCTGAAAGAAAAATACCCAGCAGCGGGGTGGTGACAGAGACATTAATAACTGCTGGGGCTCTCTGCCTGGGGAAGGCAGGGCCCCGCAGGTCGGCGGCTCTCGGCTTCAGGGGGACCCTCCCAGTACAGAGGCCGAGGGGGTTTCTTTGCCCCCATCTCCTCGTGGGGCTGCCTTTGTTCCCCCTGGCTTTCTCAGACCTGGAACAGGCAGGACTGAAAACCAAATCCATATAAATGGTGGGGAGAGGGGAGAGGAGGAGCACATCCTTATGTTGCTTTAGTCGAGGGGACAGAAGGGGTGTTTGGTGGGTCTGGATATCTTCTTTATTTCTTTTTTAGACTAGAAATCATTCCAGTCAACTTCTGTGCCCGTTCAGCCGTTGTTAATTAATGAGTTTATATTGCCAGCAGTGAGAACATTCTCTGTTACAAGGGTAAGCTCTTGTCCTTGGAGCTGGATCTTCCTTAGAAAAAGATTTTGGAAGTTCAATCTTCCCCCTCTGTCCATAATTTTGCATTCCTTGTGGTGAGATGGGTATCCCTGCTCCTGCACTGATTTTCCGGTGGGAAGACTGAGGGTGGGAGCATGACCTCCTCTCCCCATCAGTTCTGCCACGTGGCCACCTTGCCATGGCATGGAGCCCCTTCAGGCACCATTTCAGGAGGATAAGGAAACGTGGCTTCATGTAAATCTGGAATGTGTAATGGGAGGACTTCCAAACCCCATGTTTCCTTGGGACAGCAGCAAGTGAGAAAATGTGGATTGGAAAAAGTGATAACGTTTTAAACTTGACTTTTTGGAAAAAGGCCCTATATATCCAACTTCCTGTTTTTTCTTAGGAAAACCGTACCGGTGAATGTGCTGTAATATGAGCATGTAGTATACTTTTTATGAAGTTCATTTTCTACAGTCCCTGCATAGAGGATTGATTAAAAAATACGTAGTAATGCATTTATTGTGTTGCCTGATTAAAGCAATGATGGTCTCTGAGTAGGGTTTTTTTGGGGGGATTAATGGCCAGAAGGGACCAGATCTGCAGCTGATGATCACCATTAACCCCATCTGGTCAATAATCCTTGTTAATCCACATTTATTGGCCAGAGAGGCTGCCCAGCCCAGTGGTTAGCACAGCACAGCACATCCACATCACCCCTGTTGCAAGGAAAATTAAACCTGGACTGTGGCTGAAAGGAAGGGACAAATCCAAGCCCAGATCTCTGGCTGTGTGCTCCTAGCAGTTGCACCCTTAGTTGGGTCAGGTTGGATATCCAACCAAAGCTGATGGAATGGCTTAGGACCAGCATGGAGAGTGAACAGGGAGGGCCAAAATGCTCAAGAGCATGTCCTTGATATCCATTATAACCCTTCAGATCTCTGTCTAATTGCTTTCTATAGTCCAGGTTTATCTCCCAGTTTGTTTGTGGCTTTTCAGGATAGCTCTGCCACTGTCACCTGAGCAAGGGGGACAGGTCTTCTGTGCTGTTGACCCCGTTGTCCTCTCCTCACACAGGGGAACAGGTTTCCTCCTGTCTCTTTTGGAGTAGCTCTTCACGCCCAGGCAGCCACCAGCCGGCACGACTTCCTGCTAAAAGCCTTTTTAATGGCTGGAGGCTCCCATTTACCTGGAGGGCAGTGCAGCCAAGGGGAACGGATGGCAGGAGGGCTCCCTTTCCCTCCCCACGAGGCTGGTGACAAGAGTTAAGAGCTGGTAGCAAGTAGGAGAAGGTCTTTTTGAAAGATAGGTGTCACAAGTGCTGCAGCTGAACCTGCTGCAATATCTTCACCTGCTCTTTGACCCTTTCAGCTCTGCTTCCTGAGGACTTGAGGACCCTTCTGGAGGAGGCGAAGGAAATGAAGTGGCCCTTTGTGCCGGAGAAGTGGCAGTACAAACAAGACCTTGGCCCAGAAGACAAAACAAACCTGCAAGATATGATCAGCGCCAGGCTCCCTGATTTACTGGTATGAAGTTCAACACACCTGTGGTGTAAAACATTCCACTGAGGGGCTCGGGGCTTTTCACAGGGCAATTCTGGTTTTGTTTTCCACTAAGGCAATGCTTCCCTCTTCCCTGAAGAACTGGCTTTATAATAACACTCAAATGCCAAATGTTCACATATGTTTTTTAAAAAATCCCATGAATTTGACAAGAATGCTGTGCCTCGTTTAATTCTACACTGCAGGTAGGCTGTGAGGATTATTCAATGTAGTAGGGCTTGCACAATTCATCACCTGCTTTTCTTTTTTCAATAAAATTACATGACAGAATCCATTTGAGGGCCAAAACTGGCAAAAACCCAGGCAGGAAAGGCAAGGATTCAATGTGATCTCTTCTATGAGTAAAGGATACTTGGCTGTGTAAGGAGTTGCAGAATCCAAAGGTCCTTGGGGATCCCATCCCATAAGGTGATGAATTTGAGCTTAAAGATTAGTAAGTGGCAAGAAATATGGATTGCTTGTAGCTTTTCTGATTTTCCTAGTGACGGGTCAGACATGACTTGTGGCAAATAGAGGACACCTTTTTCCATGGTAAATGTAATATCTGGGCTAAGGAGAATCCCTTTGCCACGACAGGTATACAGATGGGGTTTGTGAAGCTTGCGGGTTTTTTATAGCTTCCTGTGGTGCATGTCTGAAGCCAACACAGTCCCATTCCTGCCTGTTGTAAACTCCAAGGTGGCCAGGAGATCTTACCTGCTCCAGAGAGCCCTGCCTCAGTGAGGACAGTAGGTTTTTTCTGGGGACAACTTTGATTACTTGGAACAGCGTGGAGCAATGAGAAGCTCAGCAAAGCCAACTGCAGGGCTGGGAAGTGGGAGCCCCAGCATCCTCACATTGCAGGGCTCCTGAATTTCCCTGGGGAGGGCGGGGAGTGGCTGCTCTCTCGGGTATTTATTTTCTTTCTCTCTTTGGTGTGTGTGGCCTTAGACAGAAATTTATGGTGGAGGTTGACCTCCTTTACAATCCCAGCACAGCTCCCTAACTTTGGAGCGTTTGTCTGCTCCCTCCCGGGATAAACACCTGCAGTAAACTCCCCGAGAGACCTGGCTAGATGGGAGATTAATGTGGCTCTAATAGTGGAGCAGTGTTTGCAGCATTATGCCCTCTCCCCAGGTAGATGGATCTTTTCTGAGATGATACCAATTATTTATTGCTGAAACATCTGTTGATAACTGCAGCTGCCCTTGTTAAACAAAGCCTATCGTGGGGTCATAGACTATAGGGACCTAAAATCCTCCTCCATGCTACTTTTGGACTATTCACCCACACCCCCTGAAGTCCATTGGTTGCCGTTGTCTCCAATGTTTCATCCTGCGGTGGAAAATACTTTGTAAACGTTGTGCTGCCTTTCCCCATGTGCTTTGAAGTATTATTTCATCTTCATCGGTAATTTATATTCCAGTGCCATTGTACCATGGGAAAAAGGGAAAACCTTTTTTGTTTTCCATTTAATTGTAGATAGACTGACATTTTGACCTGTATTATTAGTATTAGTCAGGAAAAGGGATTTTTTTCCCCTTCATCCACTCCTTCTCCCCCCTCTTTTTTATTTTAAATAAAATTTCAAGGCAGAGCAAAGGCTGCCTCAGTTCTTTGAATAAAAAGCTGGGGGGGAAATGAGGCTGAAGAGAAGTGATTACAGTGTGATGAGGAAAGATAAAAGTCTGAGGAACTTTTCTTCTTCTTTTTTCTGGCATGAGGGACAGAAGGATAATTTAATTCCCCGGAGGACAAAAAAAAATTAAGTCTTTGTCGATTTATTGTTCAGGAAAAAAAACCCCTTTAAAATTTTTCCTCTCTGTTTATTTTAATTTGCCGTGCTTAGAATAAGCTCATAAACCGTAATTCATTACATTTAAAAAGTGCTTTGAGATCCATGAATGAAAGGCACTTCATTACCATAACACACTGGTGGTGTTGCGAGGAGGCAGCGCTGGCTAGCGGGGCTCTCCGTAAGGATGTTTCACTCTGGGAGGAGGCTGAAAAGCTCCATGAGACCAGCACAGGGAGTAAGAGGATTAGGCTCTGGCTTCAAGGGTTTGCCTCAGTGTTGTTGCACTTTTAAAAAGTGGGATACACGTTGCCGGTGGCTCCACGCTCCTTTGGCACATCAAGAAGGCAAAGCCACCTGCACCTGCAGCTTTTTTAAGTGCTCTCCTTCATCTTTGCTGTAGGATGCTCAGTGCTTCTTTGCATCCCATAGAAGGTGGGGGGGTTGATTTGGATTTTTGGGGGTTTTTTTCTTTTTGCTGCAGGGATTCACCAGCCAAAGGCCACCACAGTTCAACAAGCTCAACATACTGTTTTCCATGTTTTCCTAACAGGTTTCAGCTAGCAAACCAAGCCCATCCTGCAGCCCCCGTGCTGGGAATCTGCACTGAGGCTTGAAGGGCAATAGCCAACATCTATATCCAATGCCAAAACTGGGAAACACTGGGATTTTTGTTTTTAATGAGTCAAATCAAAACGAGAATTGTCACAATATCCTTGCTGGCAAGGATAAATAAGGAGGGATTACTTTTCCTCTCTAAATACCACATGTGTTGTGGGGTTCAGAATGGGCCTTCAGATCCAAAAGGGAGGCTGCCAGGGGTGCCCTTCCTGCAGATCCTTGCTATCCCAAGGGATGGAATTAGCCTAATGCTCGGTGAGCAGCCAATAGAGGGCAACATGCCCGTATCCACAGAGGCTTTGATCCCAAAAAACCTGCTGTGGGTTTAGTTGAAGGACAGCTCTACACACACACATAGTTCTTGTGGGATGATTCCGGCTCCTTTAATATTTAAATTTTTTTCTTTTTTTGCCTGTTTGCAAACCCATTGTAATGATGTGGGGCTTTACTTCATTTTTATCATATCTATCAATAATTTCTGCATCCTGGCTTAAACATTGAGTCCTGGGCCAGGATCTGCTGGCATAGGTGCAACGGGAATACAAAAGGAAAAGCCCCCAAGAGTGGGGCTACTCTTGTCCCTCTGCACCCACTGTACAGAGCTGTGCAGGCTGGCTCCACGCTCCCTGCTGTGGATGGGGGAGCACGGATCCTGGCCCTTCTAGCACGGAATCTCGTGGGATTTAATGGGAATACTGAAAAGAGTAGAAAATAAGGCCCTGCAGCCCTTGGCTGGGCCTTGGCTAATTAGGTGCTGATGGATTGCCATTAGGGAAACCATTCCAAGGGACATGCCCTAACTGCCGTAGGTGTGTGTGTGGCACTTTAGAGCTGGGAGCCTTTGAAAAAGAACTAAAGAGGGGGCTGAGGATTTAGTTTTCTCCTCCTTCTTACTGTCGGTGTGGTAACAGGAGAATTAAAGCCCTAAATCGTAGCCCTGGGATCTCAGTTGTTCAGGCTGACCTTTTGCTACCTGCCTCCTAAGAGCTCTTCTTGGGTGATCCCAGTGAAACGGAGAGTGATGTAAGGGATGAATTCAAACCAGGAGGGAATCGTGGCACCCCAGCCTCCCGGAGGCTTTGTAAGTGAGAAGTGTCAGAGATTAGGTGCAGGAAGGAAAGCTTTAGCTGTCCAGGGTTGACTGCCCTGGTGCTGCAGAGCACTCTGTCTTCTGCTGCCTGTGTGGGGAAAACTACAACAGAATTTGTGTGGACTATAAAAAAAAAAAAGGGAAGCTGGATCCTGGGTTTGTGTAGGGCTGTCACTTCACTTTGCTCATGGGTAGGATTTACTCTTCTCAGAGCCAGCTTCCTGGAGTATTTACAACTTTAAATGTTGTATTCCTGAGATTGCTATACTTTGTTTTCTCAAGTGGATTGGTGTTTTGAGAACACAGATCTTGGATTTTTTGGTGTTGATAATGGTCTTGCTGCTGCTCTCTTGGCGGGATTCTGTCAATGGCATTTTGCTGTTTTAAAGTATTAAAATACCCCCTTCAACATAGTACTTCAATGTGCCACAAGAGTTTATAAATGGTCTAGAACAAACCAGGGCCACAAAATAATTGTGGTGTCTCTCTATCCTGGATACTAATCAAGAGCAGTAACTCCTGCTGGTGACTGTGGTCTCCCAAATCCCTGTTACCCTGTTGGATACATGAGGCCCCCCAAAACCCCCCTTCAAGGAGCTTCCTCGGCACTTGAAAGAGTTCTACTTCTGTCCTTATCACAAAATGCTGCTGTTCCTTTCTCCTTGAGGAAAGCAGGAGTTATTCCCGCTCTAGGATTTCCTCAGTTGGTGAAGCAAGATAAGGTTGGTTGTAAAAACTGCCCCATTCTCTGGTGTTTTGAACTGCTCATAATGGACCTAATGCTGCTGCCACCGAATACCCGACACTCTGTTGCCTGCAGGATGAATAACTTGAGCAAATTAACAGGTTCGGGGGGGGGTGGGTGGGATTCTCATCTGCTCTGACCCAAGAGGGAAGTGTCCAGGAGCTGCTGATCTCTCAGTTTGCAGAAATTCACTCTGTGACTGTCCCGTGTTTCAGGCGTATCCGTCTGTACCTTCAGACACGCTTTCTTCTGCCCATCACCGAGGTGGTGGGAGGCTTAATTCCCTGTTATTTGTGGAGTGGGCTCTGATTGCCAGCTGAAAGGCAGGGGTTGATAGAGAAGTCCCTTGCGGTGACAGCAGCTTTGGTCTCTGGGAAAGACGGGCTTTGCTAACGGCGCGTGGGGTAAGAGGGTGAAAGACTTCAGCCCAATCCATTGGTGTTGTGGCTCTGTGTTTAATCTGACAGGGGGAAAGAAAACTGGGCAATTTGTTAGGGTTCAGTGGAGTGCTAACTAGGAGCAGCTCTGGGGAGAGAACTAAAGCACCTGGAAGCACATGCGTGCCTCTGGAACTCCTGCCTTGTGCACAGAATTAGAAATTCTTTGCCAACTGCTCTTAGTTTTGTGCTTCTTAAAAAAGAGTTTAAACCTTGGCTGCAGTTACAAATGAAACAAGGACTGAAACAGTCTGAGACAAACGGACATAAGCAAACAATGAAGTCCAAAGCATCCACGAAACTGTGGGGACACTGGAAATGAAATTTTTGTTTCCCCTGCTTTCTAACTACGCTGTTTGTAGAGGTGTTTTTCCAAAGGGGATCCTCCTGAGCCCACAGGCTATGGAGGAGGGCTTGCCTCTGGGATCTTTGCTTTATAAAGAGGGCCGAGAGAGTGGATTAAATCAATATTTCATTTATTTGGGCTTGTAATTCCTCTTACATCAGCTGCCACATAAAGATTTTCCCCTATTTCCTTCCCCTCCTCCTCATCCTCATTTACTATGCACCAATAATTTCCCTTTGACGCTTTCCTGCCCGTCCTAGTGCCAGATGGCCCCGGTTCTGAGCTTCTCCCCTCTCCTGGGAGCGGCCCCCATTGTCAATGCAAAGGAGGCGTCGTGGCTTTGAACCCAAAGCTGGGACCCAAACTTCAGCCCCGACGTGAGGAGGAGCTAAAGCCACTAATGCAGGGAGCCATGCGAACCGCACACCCTGCCACTCATCGCCATTAAGGCGAAACCCCTTCACTAAAGGCTGCTTTGCATTTCCCCCAATGGTCTGTGTATAGAAATCTGGTGCAAATTTAATTCTCCCACCACCTGATTCCACTTCCCAGCCGCGAGGTTCCCTTTGTGTCATAAACTCAATTAGGCAGATCCATTTCACATCGTGGGCACAGATGTGAAAACAAAGTGTGCGCGTACCTCGCTCTTTCCCTCTCTCCCTCTCTCTCTCTCTCTCTCTCTCTCTCTGTGGATTGCCTAAAGCGATAGAGAAAGTGAGTAAATCCGTGTAGGGCACCCGTTTCTAGTTGTGATGGAGCAGGCTGAGGCATCCTTGGAGTCAGTGGCGTTTCCCTGGGTCTGAGCCGCTCCCCCGGTTCATTTCGGAGTGGCGTTACGGGGAGGATCTCTGTGCGTGGCTTGGGTGCGTGCCCAGCACGCTGGTGCACTCGCTGGAGGTGCTGAGGAATTTTCCAGCCACATGAGTTGGCAGGAAATGAAAGGAGTGGGTATGAATTTCCTGGTGTCCTGCTCGGAACAGGGGGGACGTCGCTGCAAAGGCTGACACCGAACCGTGTCGCTGTGTGCCACACAGCATGCAGCCCTGCCTCCTAAAAAAAAGTAGCCCGGTTTTTCCCCCTGGCTTGACTTTTCTACATTTTGTGTCCATTTGGGTTTGGAGAGGGACACAAGAGGTTTCAGCATTGAGCAGGGAGTTAAATTATGCAGCTGCAAGACTTCCAAGCCCTTCAGAATAGGATGCTTCGTTTAGATTTTCCACAATGCTATTGAAGTGCTTATTTTCCTCCTGAAGAGACACAAACAGATGCAAACTTCTGTAAACACTTTAGAAATGAATTCAGTGAGTTTGGCCTCTCAGCAGTGCTCAATAGCTGACAGAAAAATGTCTAATTAGTGCAAGTGGAAATAATAGGGCCACTTGGATTCCTTCCATCCTCCTCCAAGTCTACTTTTCCTAGGAACTCAAAGGCCCTTTTGTTTGGTAGGTCACCCTCTCTCAGGCTTTTGTGCTCCAATCTATTAAAGGAAGAAGGGGAGGAAAAAAAAATAGATTAGGCGATGCTCTGTGCTTAAATATATGGCCTGTTGATGAGCATTTGGAATGGCTGGTTTGCAGTGTCAGTTTACAGGTGCTTGGAGAGGGGGATTCCTCCATTGTTGGCCGGCACAAGCAGAGTTGTGCCTGCCTGGCTCCAGGAATCCTTTTCAAGTACCATCCTCTTAGAAAACCCAACTCAGGGATCAGGGAAAAAAAAGAAAAAAAAAAAGAAAAAAAGAAGGAAATCTGTACAAATCCACCTCCCTGAAGTGCAAGCAATCTGGGAAATGCTTGCCATGCATGCGTGCTGCAAGCTGGCCTTCCAGCCAGTCATAGTCTCTTCCCCAAACAGTTCTTCCTGCACACCTCAGAGGGTGGTACTTGATGTACTTGATGCTGTAGTAGTGGGGATTTGGACAAAGATTTCTTGGTAGCCTCTGGAAAAGTAATCGCCTGGATGTCATTGTGTGGAGCACCTCCTCCAGCACTGGCTGGGAATAGCAACCCCTGCCCACTATGGGAAGTGGTCAGGTTTTGGCAAATGTTCCCAGGTCCGCGTGGACTTCTGAACCTGTGATGAGGCCGTGTGTCTCCTATGGCTGTCTTTGCTGGCCTCCTGTCCTCTTAACAGCGTGGATCTCAGGAATTGCGACTGTTCCTCGTGTGGGTGCATTGGTGCAATCACCGCGGGAATCCAGGAGAGTTCATAGGGACCTAGTAGTCATTAAAGATGACCTGCAGGGATAAAACATTGGATTCCTGACCTGTTTGCCTGTTTGTGGTGTGAAAAGGAGTGGATGGCCTGAGCTCCACGTGGGACAATGACTATAGTGACCATTTCCAGTCTTCCCAGGCTCACATCCCCTTTTTAAGCTAATTGCTGTTGCTGGTAGTAATCTGTTGGGCATGACTGAAATTCATTAGCAGACAACCAAATTCTGCAGCTCCAAATATTAAACAATTAGAAAGACTCCCCCAAAAACTCAGCGATGGTATCTATGGCTCTAACAAAATAAACATCTGGCACCTCCCTATCCTAAAAATGAATTTATGGTGAGGAATTGGGTTACTGAAGCTGAACATTTTCCAGCTCAGTGAGCCTCTCAAGGTGAGTTTCTCCGAGGCTGCCTGGTTTTTTTTTCAGGTTTACCTGAAAGCCTCCATCATGGTCAAGGACTGCGCCACGGCCACTGCTGTGGTGTTCCTGATTGACCGGTTCCTGTACTGGATTGATGCCTCCAGCAGGCTCCTGCGGATCGCCAAGGGCCTGCACAGGCTGCATCCCGGCGCTCCCATCAGCCCGCAGGTGCTCATCCGCCAGGCTCGCCTGGCCGTCAACACAGGTACGGCCGGCTCCCGCAGCTCCAGCCCCATTAGCAGCTACTTGACTCGCGAGAAAACACTTCGTCCCTCGCTGGGAATGACGCGCTCACGGCCCCGGTGCCATCTTTCCGAACGCACTTCCCGCTCCCAGCCCCCTTGAGCCCTCCCAGCTCCTCTCACTAGCACAAAGGGGCTGGTATAAAGGGTTTCAGAGCCAAAAGCAGGAGAGAAAATTGTGAAAGGGTGTGGAAAATACTAATTGGAGCTTTTGTTCCTTAACAAATCTTCCCTGCTGGTTTCAAACAGGGATATCTGAATTGCTGTACTTCTGATGAAGAGCCTTGAAAAAGGAAATTAGAATCCTGGCATTTTCTCTACGCTGTCACAGCTGCTTTTTATTTTTCAGTGGGGCCACTTGACTATGCAAACAATGCAGATTACAACTCTTCCAGGATAAAAAAAATAAAATTCCATCATTCCCCTAACGGGGACAACACCTGAAGGATTTTTAACACATCTTCCTGTGGCTATGCTTTCCATGGTGGGATGTCAAGTCACTCCCCAGTCAAACCAAAATGGGGTTTCCAAAGCTGATGTTTCCCTAGGACAGAATCCAGCAGCTCTACTGCTGAAGGAAACAGGCTAGACTGCCTTCTTCTGGGAGGGAAAGAAGAGCTAAGAATCCCAGCACCCTTCCAGGAATGTATAACATGTGAAATAAAACAGATATATACATAATTTCATCTTACTGTGCAACCATATATAACAGAACACAGGGTGTGTGCATTTCTGGCTATTGACAGCAGCAGTTCTACGAGCAGGTGATACCTGATGAGTATTTTTTATTCAATTCATGCCACATGATACATTTTAATGTTCATTTTCTATCCTTTTTTTCTTTAATTTTCATTCAGGTAAACTTTTAAAAGCTGAATATATCCTGAGCAGCCTGATTAATGACAATGGAGCAACGGGTATGTATAGTTTTCTTTTCCAATGTCATACTTGCTATTCTGGTGGGATTTTTGATCCTTATTTTAACAATTACACAAGCCTCCAATACAACCAAACCAACCCCAGTAACGACTCCTTACCAGCACACTTCTCTTTCCTTCACCATTCTTTGCAAAAATGTGGAAACACAACTTCGTTTTTGAACTTCCATAATTCATCCTTGTATATCTTCACTTGGGTGGGAAAATATTCTGGATGGAGAAGTTTAAAATGTGGACTAATTTCAAGCAATTGACTGATCTAGAAAACTAAGATGACTCTACCCCCTCAAAAATCCAGGCTGTTGGTGTAATGGTCTTCCTCCAAATTCCCACTGATTTTACAGATTAAATTAATACTTTATTCTATAGGTTTTATTTCCTTTCTGTCCAACATACTGTTGGTCATGTGGCTTGTCTCGGATCGGGGGGGATGTATACTATTTTTACTAGTAAGAATTCATTCATTTTGACAGACATGCATGGTGGTTATTTAGCTATGGATTTGAGACAAGATATTTTAGGGGTTTAAATCTGTTCTCCATTTCCTTAGAGTTTATTTAGTCAGTATATTCAGGTTTCTCTACAACTGTGAAAATTGAGCAAACCTGTTCTGGGGTTTGTTTCATTGTTTTTCACGTGAAAGTGAGATTCTCATATGAAAAGGGCCTCCATGCAAGGAGGAGAATCCTGGCAATTTGCTGGGGTTTAGGTTACCCTTTGAGGCTTAGAATGACAGCAATATTTTTCATTCTATGCCAAGTTTTCCCACTCTTTCTGCAGGAACCTGGCGATACACTGAGGAAACAGATCGAATTCTTGTTCAGGCAGTCTGCTTACAAATCAGGGGACAGATTCTGCAAAAGCTTGGTAAGGCTCTTTTCTAAAAACTTCCACTTAAGGTTTTCCTGGTTTTTTTTCCTTGGGCATATGCCAGAGATTTGGCTTGTGGTGAACACCGTATACCCATAAAGCAGCCACAGAGGCTGAGTTACACACCCACCTTTTTGCAGCAAGGACCTGGAGCTGTGCACCAAGCAAACACATTGCAGGAATTATCGTTTTATTGCTAGTCTCACCAGAAGTCGAGGAGCAATCTGAATGTTCCCTTTTTCCCTGTGCTAATCTGTGTTTGCTAATGCTGGTCCCAGATTCACTGTTCCCAGAGGCAGGTGGTAGTTGATCACAGGTACATGCCAGCAATTTCCTCTCTCAGGAAAACCCCTGATTTTCAGCATGATGGACCTTTCAGGGTTTGGTACTTGAGGCAACAACCTTCATTTTGTGCTTTTGGTTTGAAACACCAAAGTCTTCTATGACTGTTGAGCTGAAGCCTTTTATGAGGATAAAATGTGTGTTTATGCACAGCCAAAACCTAAAGGAAACTGATAAATGGTCAGTGTCACTGAAGCAAAACATGCCATGGTATGGTTTTATCTGGTTTTGAGGACCTGAGATGCAAAATAACCCGTGGAAAGCCACCCTTGGCAGTCACCTGCTCAGTTACTGTTTTCTGATTTATTTCAGGGATGTGGTATGAGGCAGCAGAGTTGATTTGGGCTTCAGTTGTGGGATACTTCAAACTTCCTCAGCCAGATAAAAAGGTAGCATTTCCTTTCCACTCTGCATATCCTTGCCAACCCAGTAATCATTCCAGCTTAGCTTTTGTTTCCTTCATCAGCAGTGTTTCAATGACACACCTCAGGCAGGGTTAACAGGCAGCACAAAGTCTGTGCTGTGCGTTGTTTCCGCATGCATGCACGGGCTTACCCACACCTTTTTTCCTGAAGGGCAACGAAAGTGATACTTCTCATTAAGCAGAATCATCTGGAGTGAACCATCCCCGAGGATGCCACAGGTGCCTCCGACAAGGACAAACTAATTCCAGAATGCAGCCATAGATTTTAGATATTTCTTAGGATTAGAACTAATGTTTTTTCCCTGGTAACCAGGGTTGTGTATTTGTGGAGCTTCTCTGCGTTATCTGTGGTGGGTGATGGATTTCCCCAGCACTGCAGGACCTGAACACTTCACACAGCCACCCTGTCTGCCTGTAACACCTTAGTTAGGCTTGGCAGCACTAATCTTCCCATGGAGATAAAGCTACAGTTGCACCATGTGTCCATAGCAAAACAGGAATGTGAGCCTAAGTCCTCAGGTGATGCTTGAAGAGGAGTTGTAATTGGACCCCAGAATAAGATATCCCACAAACCCAGACCTTGTCACCTCATCTCTGCCATGTCTTAAAGCTTGACCTCGAGCTCAGAACATTTCGATGTTCTCCATCTCAGTGGGAGCAAGGAATTCTGTGCTGAATTTTGTGAAAACATGCATGTACTTCCTGGCTTTCTTAATTATTTAACTGGCATCAGATCTTCCAGATTACACTTCCTACATGTTGAAATTAATGAAACCATACCAAGATGACACCTCTGAATTTTTTAGCCATGCTTCTCTTTGGATCTTGTTTGTTTTTCTGGCATGTTCTACACAGAACCTACTTTATTAGAGCAGTAAAATTCAAAATACAAGGGAAAAGCCCCACTACAGTAATTTTGAATTTCTCTTTCAGGGAATTGCCACTTCCTTGGGTATTATGGCAGATATCTTTGCTTCCATGAATGAGCAGGATTATGTACGTTTTAAAACCAATGCTGACACTGACCTGGTAAGGCTTGGTTTGGGATTTGTGCATGTGGATTCTTCAGGTGGTCTGTGTGTTGTTGTCTCTAATTCACCCACACATTCCCTCTCCTGTGCTGAGAGGGCTGAAGAAATTTCCATTGCTCCCAGTGAAAAAGTTCATTAGCACCTAGATGGGAGAATGCCCTGCTTCAGGAAGAAGAAAATATTAAAAGTATTTTATAGAGTGTATGTATTTAGAATATTATGAAGTCAAAAATTATGTATCCATGGTAAACCTGAGCAAAAAGGTTCCTGCAGCAACAGACCTGGTTGTTGTTTAAGATGTGATTGTCCCTGCCTACGAGGCCCCATATATTTGGAAGTAAAGCCTTTGAGATGAGGTTTTTACTCATGTTTGGTTGGGTTTTTTTGTTTCACCAGAGCCTCTTGCGAGAGTTCAGCCATCGCTTGCTATCAGCTGCTGCGGCCTGCAAGCTGGCAGCAGCCTACAGTCAGTACACCCCCCTGTTTGTCCTCACGGCTGTGGTGAGTGTTAGGCTTCCCTCTGAAAGTGGGATTTGTGTAGGGGAAGAGTCCAGGCTGCTGAATTTGGCTCTGAGCTGGCTTTCAAACATGGCGTCACACAGGGTATTGTGTCTGTGTTGTGGGTTTGATTGGTTATATGTGCTATACGTTGCTCTGAACTCCAGTCAGGAGCTAAGGAAATGGGTGGAAAGCTGTCCACAGAGTGAGGATGGGCTTTCAAGCCCTGGGAATGCTGCTTCTCCTAGAACTACAGCTATATTTTCAAAGGGAAAAGAGGAAGATTATTTCCTCCAGGAAACAAAGCAGTAGGCAGTTAGAGCCAATGGTTGCTTCAAACTGTGTAAGGGAAAGAAATATGTTTTTAATTCCTTCATTCCCCTTTGATCCCCTCCCAGAACATCCGTGGGATGTGTTTGCTGTCCTACAGTCACTCCAAGGATTGTCCCCCGGAAAAGAGAAAGTTCTACTTGTCCGAAGCCAAAGAATCCTTCGAGATTGGGCTTCTCACCAAGGAGGACCAGAGTCCCATCACCAGCAAGCAGGAGCTCCATGGTTTTATTAAAGCTGCCTTCTGCCTCACCACCGTGCACCGATGGCTCTACGGAGAGAGCCAGGAGCTCCGAGAGGTCACTCAGCTGTGCAGGGAAGCCTTGGGAAAACTGCACTCCTACAGCACTTTGTTTCCCGAAGAGGAAGATAAAGGAACACTTGCCAAAGAGATCATGTCTCTGATCACATCCGTGAAGAAGCGCCTGCGAGTGGAAAGCTTCCCTAACTCCGATTCCAGCTCTTACGTCCCAGACAGTTATAAAGGCACAGTAGAAAAACCTGTCCTGCAAGGGGAAACCAGCTTTGAGAAGATCCTTGCCAAGCATTCTCAGCATCACCTGTCAGTGTGCCAAGTGTTCGAAAAAACTTGCAGGATTCATAAAACCACACTGGGAGAAATCCAGGTGGGAGCTTGTATCACAACCTTAAGGACAGAGACCAAAACCATGGACACTGTGTGTACTACTGAAGAAATAGTCCAGCAGAGAAGAGGTGCTGTGAAAATCCTGAACTCACCAACAGCAGGAAGCAGCTCAGAGAGATTCAATGGTCAGGTAAATCAAGACATTGGTTCTGGTGTGATGCAAATTTCCTTTGAAGAGGAGACTGAGCCATTAGAAATGAAAATAAACAATGAAAATGGTGTTTTCAGCAGGTGGAAAAACAGGAGTCAAAGCACTACTTCCGAGAGCTCTTGGTGCAAGCTGTCAAAATCCAGTCACTCTTCCAGCTGGGAGGAGCTAAATTGTAATAGCAGCAGAGTGTCTCCCAGGGAAGGGCAGCAGTGGGAGAAGGGCTCCGTGGAGGAGCGATGCTGCACCACAGAACCTGATGAAAATGGTCAAGCCACGTTCTTGTGCTCTTTGCCTCCCAGACCTTGGCATGCTGCTCCTCAGGAGTCTCTCCATGGCTGTGGGAGTTCTCCTCAGCCTTCCTTACAGGGATGTGCACCTCGGACTGGGAGGACGGTGAAGAGGGTGCCTCTTTGTGGAGAAGAACTGCGGGAGAGAAGACACTGTGGAAAGAGCTCTTCAGAAAAGAAAACAAAAGGCTTGAACAATGAGTTTCCTTCCCTCTCCATCTCTTATCCTGTTCCTACCAGGCCTGAGGAGGAGGAAAAGTCCTCTTCCTGTGAGAAGCTGGGCTGCAGGACCAAGGACAGCAGCAGGGAGGGAGGCGTTGGCTGTTTCGAGTGGATCCACCCGGGAGAAGCTTCAGATAGCACTGAGGATCCCTCCTTTGAGGCATGTCCCTCCCAAAATGGGAGCACTTCTGTTCTATCAACAAGCATGGAGCCCAAACCAGGCAGTGACTCCTCTGTGCGTGAGTGGATGAGGAAATCTGCCATGGTGGGGAACGGATCTCTCCACATGCCTGAAGTTGACACCCAAGCAGAAACAATAGATGACACTGAATTTGAGTTCATCAGTGTTGGAGACTTGGTAAACAATTATCCTATGGCACTGGCTCCAAAGCATCAAGCGACTCCCAGTGTGCCAACAGCTTTGCCCTTGCAGGGAAAGATATCTGTAACTGAGCACTTCGACTGTGCCACTACAGAAGATGAGGAGAAGTCTCAGGACATGGTGAGCAGCAAGAGACAATCCAGTTCATCTCTAAGTTCGTGGATCAAATCAGCACAGATGCCCACGAGTTCCCCTGAGGGTCTGGTCCCAAGGGGAAGTGCTTTTGCCTTCACGCCTGGAAGAACGAAGGAAGAAATCCTGGACGCTCGATTTCTGACAGATGATGATTACAAGCAGCTTCTGGCAGGGGTGGAACATAATTGGCTTGTCCAGAGACTGATGCCTACTGGGATTTTTAGGACCAAAGAGCTTCGTAAAGCGTACTGTAAGTTCTCACACAGCAACGTGTACCTCCGCAGAGAACAAGCTTGGCTCAGGCTTTTCAACACAATATTTCATTCAGCATTTATTAGGATTTAATTTTTTATTGTTTTCTACCCCATTACTTGAGTCTCTGGTCTTGTCACCCATTTAGATTCCACATTCCATCCCTGAAAACTATCTATTTAAGATAATGGTTATTAAGTTAATCAAAAGTAACAGCCAGCCCTCGACACAGACTCAGAGCAGTCCTGTGGGATTGTCCCTTTTACTTATGGTGTTTTCTTTTTGTAGCTGCTCTTCTTTTGAAATACTCCAAGAAGTCTGGTCTGTGGACAGGCCAGGAGACAGCCGTGTTCATCGGGGACTACCTGAACGTGGCAAAGGAAGGCAAGCAGAGAAGTGCCTTTTGGATACACTTCCTGCACCAAGAAGAAAGCCTGGGAAGGTATGGATCAAACAGGCTTCCAAAACAAAATGTTTATCAATGCTGCTTCTGTGTCAATATGAATAAAAACTATCTGGTAAGATTTATGTAGGTAATTTTATGGCTTTCCCAAATGTGTTGGGCATTTTGGCAATCTTTCCCATCACTCCTTGTAACTCCACTTTTTAATTTCTGGGAAGGAAAAGCTACTTCACTGTTGTCTTCTAACAGCTAATTACAGAGTTTAGATCATTACTAAAAGTAGCTTATGAATTATTATGGGTTGAGAACAGCATTTTAATACTCCTGAGTCAGGTCTCCCTTCAGAGTCAAGAAGAGTTGAGTTGAAACATTCCTATCTTATGAAACTCCCATCCCAGGATTTGATTGATAATTTTTGACCTCTTTGAAATATAAAAGAAATAAAAACCCACCCAAATTTAACCACAGCCATTTTAAATGCATCACCCATGGTGGATTTACTTCTGAACAGCCAAGCTCTGCTTTGCAGTGATGTTTCTGTATCACAACACCTGGAACAAACACTGCTCCAAATGCTTCTCCTTCTGTTTAGGTATGTTGGGAAGGAATATAAAGAAGAAAAAGGACTCCTCCATCATTTCAGTGACGTGGAGCGACAAATGACCGCCCAGTATTACGTGACAGAGTTCAACAAGAGGCTGTATGAGCAAAAGGTCCCTACCCAAATCTTTTATATCCCATCTGCAGTACTCCTGGTAAGAACTGTCTTTAACCAGTTCCAAGGAACTGATGGGGAAGGATGTCTTGAGCCAATGATCCCAGCAGTGAGGCTGTCTCGTTTCAGATACTGGAGGACAGAACTATAAAAGGGTGTGTGAGTGTGGAGCCCTACATCCTTGGGGAGTTTGTGAAGCTGTCCAACAACACCAAGGTAGTAAAGAATGAGTACAAAGCCACGGAGTATGGGCTGGCTTACGGCCACTTCTCCTACGAGTTCTCCAATGGAATAGATGTCGTTGTTGACCTTCAAGGTGTGTATTACAGTGAAGTAACTCAGACTCAACAGGGATATTAATTTCATTAAAATTCCTTATGTGTCTCTTAGGGCTCTGCTTTTGCTGTCATAGGTGGAAACTGGGAATCATTGAGGTGACATGAACAGAGCAAGGGCGTGCCAAGCAGAAAGTCCTGAGTGTGCTGATACTCAGGCTGTGATGTTTGACATCAAGGTGTACCATTTCTTCCATAGGTTGGGTGACAGGTAACGGGAAAGGCCTCATCTACCTCACAGACCCCCAGATTCATTCTCTTCATAGCAAAGATGTCTCACGCTCCAACTTTGGGAAGAAAGGAATTTACTACTTTTTCAATGATCAACATGTGGAGTGCAATGAGATCTGTCGCTGCCTGTCTTTGACAAGGCCCTCGGTAGAGCTGCTGGCGTAGACTTGCACAGGTCAGTCCCACAGAATGGCCCTTGAGCTGGACACTGTTTTATCTTGCACATCTTTAGGAGCAGGTTGTCCATCAAGGAAGTGAAAAGTTGCCTTCACTTCCCATTCTCCTCTTCCCCCTCAAAGCCCTGATGTGCCCCTGCCCCTGAGCGCAAAGGCTGGAATCATTTCTCTCGGGAGATTTTCTCGATGAGAAAGGGAACACAGCATCAAAGTTCCACAAAAAGATGGGTCCCAAACAGACTTGGCTTTAACAAAACCACCCCCTTTTGTTTCTGCAGCCAGCAGAGATTTCTAGGCTTTTGTCCCCGCATTTTAGCAGTGCTATTGTTTTCTAGGTGATGTTTGTGCCGAGTTGTTTGGAAAGATGCCCTATTCCTGCGCCAACTGATTAGAACTAGGTGTAAAGAGGGAGAAGCAAGAGAAAAAAAAATTAAATCTCTTTATTATGGTGCATAAACCTTCAGTCTTGGGGAGCTGCGCAGCTGCGCAGGGAGAAAAATGCATTCAAAAATATAATGCCAGTGTGAATAATCCTTTCTGGAGCGCTGCTCACAGACTGCTCCAGCTTTGTCAGGTGAACTTGAACCGGGCCATCAGATTTGCGGCCGTTCCCATTGCACACTGTCTGTCACCCCGGGGCATTCACCATCTTGGCTGTTGTTAAGAGCCAGCAAACAATCCATCATTGAGCTGGGCAGTCGCTGGCGCATACAACAGTGAAATCGGCATGTGACGGTACACTCAGCCCCAGTGTCTCGCAGATTAAAGTGATACATGAAAACTCACGTGTTACTGGGAAGATTAAGCCGGTTATCTTGTTGTGCAGCCAATAAAGGCTGGCCTTGTACTCAGCAGTGGGGAAATGCTGGCTTTAACTCAGTGACAATCGCCGCGCACACATAGCTCCGTGCTCCGGCCAGCGAGCGCAGGGCTGCAAAGGGGAAACAAAGCTAGTTAGCAGGATCCCGGGAATTAATGGGCAGCAGAGATGCTGTGTTAAAGCCTCTCTGCAGACGCTTTCCCCGCTCTGTAGGGACAATTAAAACCAAAACAAAACCTCCTGGACAATCTCTGCACAACAAAGTGTCCTAATACGCTGCCAGCAGCCGTGTCTGCTCCGACAGCACACACAGTTTTGGGACCCCTGACGAGTCCTGCCTTTTCCAGCTTCTTCCTGTTCAAAGAAAGAAAAAGAACATTTATTTAGATGTGCTCTTGAATAATTCCATCCATGTGAAATGTTAATATTTTGCTTCCCAATATTTCTGTCTAGCAGCTGATTTATTTTGTTGATTTTAAGAGACATTTTGCCATCTCAGCCAAAGTTATGGCTCCTCACAGGTAAAATTTACTGTCAAGGGTCAGCTTGTCCAGTCCCTGTTAAAGCAGACATGAATCATGTTCTACTGGTCTTACTCTTTACAGGCTTGGGGACAATTTTGGATGTATCAGGCACTCTGTCTTCATCCAGGGCTTGGATACTGGAAATCATGGATTTATAACCTCATTGCCTGAAGAACTGGAATGCATACATGGCTCCAAACACACAGAGCTTAAATTATTGGTTCATATTTGTGGTATAAATAGAGGTTTATTGGGGAAATAAATAGTTGACTCTGATGATGGAGAATTTAATATTTTGGCTGTAAATGTCATCTTAGAGCTACTGACCAAAAAAAATGCTGTTTTGTTATTTCCTCTGGTTTCAGAATAAAGTAATTTGAACTAACTGAGACTTAGGGAAAACTTTTTTCTTTTTTTACTGAAACTAGACATTTTTATTGGTGATTCAGTGGTTTGTATTAAGTAATTTGCTGCAAAGGTGCTTTTTGGGCTTGATTAATTTTAACAGTCTCCAAATTCCAACCTAAGTACTCGATATAACCATTAAGGGCCAGTCTCTACAAAGTGAATGGAAATGTGTCATGCTGGGACAGTAAAATATTAACTGTTGGGACATGAGGCTTGAGGAAACATGAAACATTTCCTCCTCTCGCCTAAACTCAGGGACTTGAGTTTACAGTGTGTGTAAGTGCTGCTGTAAGTCAGGCACAAAACCGACCTGCTCTTGACAAAGTGGTGACACGCCTTCCTGTCCTTCAGGGAGGGTATTTGCTTAAAGAGGTTTTTCCTACTTCGCTTTCTACAGGTATCCAGGTGAAAGGCAGAGTCTTGTTGGCTGTGTGTCATGCTTGTGCATGAAAGTTAGTAAATTTTATATTGAGGGAACAAGCTGATGCAACCGAAGCCTGCGAACAACAGGTAGAATGATTTTCTCACTCTTTTGCCAGTAACGATTGACTCTATGGAGCACTTTGGGGAATTTCTCTTAGAAAAGATGCAGCAGAAAAGCCCCTCAGTTATCACAGCAATACAGAGCTGAGCCAGGCGTGCCTCCCTCCCTCTCCCTCCCTCCAAGTCGCAGCATCCTGGGCCATTCTGGCTGGTGGAGAGCGGGCACAGGGTGACCCCTCCAGCTGTGAGGCAGCCCCTGCACGCGAAGCAGCACAGCCCTGCTGCCATAAACCCGGCATCAGCTGCCCTCAGAGCCCAGCTGCTGGATTTAGGCACCTCTCCTTCACCAGACACAGCTATTAATGGGGATTGAGGGGAAAGCCTCACGTCAGCAAGTGCAGAACCACAGCCTGTGCTGCTCTATCTCTTCTGCTTGGAAAAACACAGCAGCAGCAACCTGCTCTGAATCTCCTTTCCACTACCCAGAACTGCAGCAAGGTATTGATAGCTGGTGCTGTCACCTGCTGCTTCCTTGAGGGAAGCCCCAGCACCGGCACACGGGTGCCCTCCCCAGCTCTGCAGGGAAGCCGGCAGCAGCGTGCTGCTCTCACCCCTCTCCCGGGAGTGACACACGCCACCCTGCTTTTTTCCACTTGGATGAAATCATCTCCCCTCTCCCTTGGCGGAGGGGGAGCAGATGGAGCTGTTGGACTCCACACTGCCCGCTGCCCCAGCTCGTGTGAGCCTGCGGTGCCTCCAGCATCCCCAGCCTGTCCACTACCTCCTCCAAACACAACTTAATCCCATTCCTTAATCCCAAACTTCTCTGCCAAGCTGTTTTGAAGGCAGAGTGTATCTTTCATAAAAAGATAACAAGTTGTGAATCATTTGCTTAGTGCTAGGTACTGCCACATGACCGGAGCATCCGCAGCACCAAAGTGGGTGCACAGGTCCATGGAGACAGGTCCAGCATCCTGCTTCCCCCTGCATCCAGGGGGTGCCTGGGCGACACAGCCAGCACCCAGGGGAGCAGGATGAGGGCAGGATGCCCCCGGCAGGCAGCAGGTGCCTCTCCTCCCTCAGTAACTGCCCAGCGAAGCCCAAACTGCCATGCCGGCTACCGGGGCTGCCGTCCCCTCCGAGCAGGACATCACGTTAATAGAGGTTGATTTGCAAACGGCGTCGCCCCCCCAGTGCCCCCCTTTGCCTGACTCCCGCTTTTCTGCTCAATGGCACAGATGCTGCTTTGTGCTGCCCAGGACCAGGCAGCTATTAGCAGCAAATCCAGCGAGGGAAATTAATGAAGGCGACTACTAATAAAAGACAGCTCAGGACAGCCGGACCAACTTGCTCCGAGCGGTAATTAACTTTTTTTAAAACTCATGAAGGTAAATATGCCATCAGCTTTGGGCCGGTCTCTCTGCTTTTTAATAAAAGGAGGAGGAGGGGAGGCAAGGGCAAGGGGACGGCTGTGTGTCACAGCCGCCCCAGCACCATCCCTGTTCCCTCCTGGCCTCTGCAAAGTGACACATCAAGGGTTACTTTTTTGCTCCAATCAGTTTTAACAGGCTTGATTTTAAATCTGGCAAGAGTCCTACCACTCCTTAATCTGAATTCAGTGCAAGTGGTCATAGGGATGAGCAGGCTGCCAGAATTTTGCTGGACCTGCACAGCTGTTGCAGAATCATAGGTAGAAGGCAGGATATCCTTACATCCTTATGTTGTCAGCTTGTCAGAGCAAAAGAGTCTGTCCTAGCCTTTAAACACAAGATTAGTCCCTGTAGTAAGACAACAACCTACATCAGATTACAAAAAAAATTCCCACCAGGATTTCTGTGTATGCCAGGGGATTGACTGTATAATAGATAATTGAGATTCTTTTTTGTCCTTGGGGAATGGGAATTGGGGCTGCTTGGGCCAAATCCACACATAATGCAGGACAAGGGGGAAGCCCAACCTGAGGCACCTGAGTGAGGCTTTAGGAAAACTGGGTTTAAAATCTGCCAGCCAGACGAGAGCCGTGTTGGGAAGGCTCTGTAACGATGGCACTACGTGGAAAGATTTATGCCTGCCATGAAAGGCAGCGTGCGGCAGCCCTTGGGGTGCGGCTGTGGCCTGCTTTGGCTTCTCGTGACCATTCTTATGCCAAGGAGGGCTGTAAACCCCCCTGGGGGCCGTCGAGCTGCCCCTCCAGCACTGCCGGCGTGGAGGAGCTTTTATGCCAAAATACAATACACAGAAGGATCATAAACACATGTTCTAGGGCAAGGGGCTGCCATGGAAACCACCCCCAGGTTCCTCACATCATCCATGGAGGTGTTTTCCCATCTTGCATCTCCTGGTCCGCTTCCAGGTTGGCTGTGGTTGGCTCAGGGACCTCCGATCACCTCCAAAAACCAGTCTTCTGAGAGAAAAGAGGAATATATATGAAAAAAAGAAAGGAAAGAGAGGAATAAACTCAAATTTAGAAGGAAGAAAGGGAAATAAACGCTTTTGGCCACAAACGAAAAATCAGGATGAGGATGACTGGGTTAGGTGACAAATCCAGCCTCCTCAGCTCAGCCTTTGACAGCATGGTCCTTCCTCTCCCTGCCTGCCTTGCCCTCCTTCAGGCTCGTCTCCTCCAAGGGCATCTCCAACCAAACCCAGCCTTCCCCAGGGAGCAGGGAAGGTTTGGCTGGCATGGCTCCCACCCCAAACCCCTCTCCAAACCCCCCCTCCATCCTCCAACGCGACATGTGCTTTTTCCCACAGTGGTTTCCATTGCCACAGCCCCAGCAGGATGGTGGTGCTCCTGTCAACAGAGTCTAACCTGGGATGGAGAGAAAGCCCTCCAGGATGACGCACCTGGCAAGAAGCAGTGTGCCTCCCTCAGGACAGCTGGAGGGAGCATCCTGGTGCTGAGCCACCTGGGATGTCCCTCCTGTTCCTGCATGGCTCCATCACCAAGAGAGAAGTGCATCCCATCCATCCTGGCCTTTTGAAGAGCCAAAGGCACCTACTCCAGTGCCTTTTAAAAGAGGGAGAGAAACCAGGAAGGACAATGAGACCCGACCAGAAAAGACGGAGAGGGCGAGTGAGGCGCTCAGCTTCTTTTTGGCATTCCTGGAGTTTAATCATTAAAAGGGGTCGTTAAAAGCAAGTGAGAGTGAAAAACTCGCTCCCAACGGGCTGCCCCACACACCGCCAGCGCTGTGAAAGGCTCCCTCTTGTTTTGTTCCTCCTGGCCCGTGGCAGATTTGGGGGGACACAGCTTCATCTTGCTGGCCACATCAAAGCAGTGATTATGCAAATGCTCCCACTTTTTTTTTTTTAGGGAATTATTTATCACACAATAACCCCCCTGCCAGGGGGGGAAACAATAGATCAGGCTAGATAGCACTGCTCGCCCGAGGCTGTGGGGCCAGGGGGACCCCTGCGTGGTTTATTGGCCTAACCTAATTTCACTAATTCTCTTTTCACACATTTTGGGCTTTTTTTCTCATTTTTCCCCCCTCTTGCTTTGGCGGATGTCGCTCCAAGGGCCGAGTTTCACGCTCCCAGGATCCGGAGGGCACTGGGCAGGATTCGCGTGCTGAGCATTTTATTTAATTAATACATTCAGGCGCCTCTGCTGGTTTTTAATGATTTCCAGGTGTTTGTACCCAGAAGTCACAAAGTGCTCCCGGGAGCACGGGGACGATGATTGAAGGGCCTGGGCAGCGTCCAGCATCCCCCTCCATGGTGACATCCCTGGCTGTGTGTTGTGCACACTGAACTGAACCCCCTGGAATTGCCTGTGACTTGGAATTCATCCGACCCTCAGAGAAAGGAAATTCTTCCTTTCTTAACCCATGCATTTTTTCCTCAATAACATTTATTTCCTATGGCCTTCTTGGCTAAATCCATTGGCCTGAAGAAGCGTGATAACTCTTTATCCATCCATCCATTCATCCAGCCTGCATTTGCTGTCAGCATCTTCTGTACCAAGAGGCAAAAGTAAATTATCAGTAGACTTCCACTGAGCTTTTATCTCTGTCTCCCTCTGTTTAATGCTGTTTCCTGAAGAAGCTCTTGCCCATGGACCCGGTCTAAGTGGGATCAGCTCCCATCGGAACTGCCTTGGTTTCACCAGAGACAAGGACAGGCCCAATCCTGTAATTCCCGATCACCGGCATGTAAAGCAGAAAAAGCAGCAACCCCAAAGTTACGAAAATTAGAGCTTTTTATTTATATTTTATCACAAGGACAATCCCTTTGCTCTTCAGCTGTAAATACATACTAGAATATACTCTGTAAATTATACAAAAAAATACATATTTTCCATGAAATCTGTCTTTATAATAAATAAATGTGAACACGTGTGTGGCTGATCGCTGTAATGTTCCGTGTCTGTTGAGGTTTTCAGTCTGTTGATTTATTTTTAATCTCCTGAAAGAAGGGGGGTGTTCCTTGTCCCCTAAAGGTCGAAATAAATAATGTATGAGGAGATCCTTCACCATTCCCCCCCTCCCGATTTTTTTCCCTTTTGATAGAGTTCAGCCTAAATTTCCACGCTTGCATTCAGCCCTCACAAAGCCTACAAATTATACAATGACTTCTAACCTGGACCCCTAACAAAACAATTTACTATTTTTCCCCCCCTCGCTTTGCACCCCCCCTCCCGCCTATAAATCATAAGGGACAGATGGCAAAGAGGGGAGCGGGGAAAGGGGGGGACACACACACAAAAGCCCCGCGGTGACAGATCTGGGAAAACTGGACAAAGTGCACATCGGAGAGAGAGAGAGACGGAAAGTTTGGTTTGGCAGGTGCCGTTCCCACAGCCCGCACTGCCCTGGGAAGCGGGCAGATGCCGCCGCCCCGGGGGGAGCCCCGGGACCGCCGGGCCGGGCTAGAGGCAGCGGCGGGGCAGCGGCGGCGGCGGCCCCGG
>WBMZ01002235.1:0-40925 GCA_013400975.1 Atrichornis clamosus | reverse complement strand
CCAGGCTCAAACCATAACACTGTTTCACATCTAAGTCACGTTCAATAAACATCCTCAAATCATTTGACAAATTCTTCTGTTAGAAAAAGTTCTCTTTTATCCAGAAGTACAGAAAAGAAAATGTTCACACAGGAATACGGTAAGTAACTTTTAAACACTCAATCTTTTTGAAGTGATTTGAAGCACTCTCTTTTCATTTCCTGAAACCTGGACTAAGGTAATTGGAGATAGGTGGGATGCCTGGTGTCCATGGTAGGTATATTCTGTACCCTAGAGATTGAGAAAATCATTGAGAAAAATGGAAACCTTACACTGTAGATCCTGTCCCTACTTACTGTTGTGTGGACAAGGATTTTATCTCAGTATTTGCATATTATGGTACACAGAAATGGCAAACTCACTGTGTTTGACTGGCTGGGCCCAGGTCTCAGATCTTGAGTGTAAGTCTAGTCTTTCTCTCATTTAAAACATGTCACAGTGAAGCAGAGCTATCACGTGAGTGCCTGTACCTGACCGTGAGCAGCAAGGTTCTGGTTTAGACTGATGAGCTCATAAAATCACCAAGAGGTTTGTGTTGGAAGGACCCTCAAAGGTCACGTGGTCCAACAACGCACCAGGAAGGCGTTTCCTGTGAAACAGACCCTCAAAGCATTTTGGGCCCGTCCTCTCTGCTCCATGCTGCTGCTGCTGCATGTCATTCTCTCTGCCAGGGCAGGTGAAGCTTAGTGCTGGATTAGGATAAACATAATGACTGGGCTTAATTGGGCAGCATATAGTGGAGACAAACATAGTGACTTTTCCTCATCCATAGCTGAGTCTCACTGCACTCAGCCACTAACACCCTGAAGTTGATCAGCAGAGCTAATTTTCATTAGCTAATTGAGCAGACTTACAGCAGCCTCCAGCTCCTACTGCTCCCAGCTGCCTGCTGAAGGAGGTGCACTGAGCACAGGTCCCACCTCATAAGGGTCAGCTCAGAGGGGAGCTGCCACAAGAGAGGAAAGACAACCACTGTTGTACCTTTTGCGTGCCTTTCTCTCCTGCTTTCCACAGACACCTGCTACTTCAGATACTTCTTAATTTAAAGTTTAATCAAATTTTCTTTTAACATCTAAGCCCTTATGTGACATTAATATCTCTAAAGACTATAATTCAGATCTATAGATATCTCCAAGTCTAAAAATACTTATTCATTGTTAGTCCAAAATGTTAAATAACTATTAATTCCCCTTCAGGGCCAGATATTAAACCAGACTGCAGAGACACATTGTGAAGGAGAATGTGAAGCATTGTCACGTGCCACTCATGGCATAGCACAAGGCAGAGAAGATAAAGTGTACTATTTAATAGTGGGAAGAATCTGAACACTGGCTTGTGAATCTTTTAAAACTCCAAGCTAATTGACCAGGACCCATTTGGCAAATTGCAGTGAAAGAAATGGCAGGCATATCAGGATCCCTTTAGTGCTACTGAATCTGGTAAGAGAAATGGATTATTTGTTGGGCTTTGTGGTTTTTCTTTGAGGATATTTTTTTTTTCTGAAAAGTTTTTACAATCTTTTTAAAATAAAGATATGAAAAATTTTTGTTCAGAATGTAGACCGAGTGTTTCATAGGAGTCACAGGTTCCACAGGTTTTATGGCATTCTCCTTAATTGACTGAATTGTCTGGTTGAACTACATTTCCCATTACACCTTAGAGCTGCTGCATGCTAACAGAGTAGATACTAAAGCAAAAGAGTCCCTGTGAGCACAGCTAGACAGGGCAGACACTGTCCAAGAAGCAGATCCAAGACATGAATTAAGACATTTGTGTTTGCTTATATAATTGGCGGGGGGAACAGTTATTCCACAGAATTATTACTGGTGAATGAAAATTCAGCGTTTTATTTGCAAATAAGGGGGTTTTTGTAAAATGTTACAAAATAAGGGGGTTTTTGTAAAATGTTACATTATGATGCTGCATTAATAGTAGTTATTATTACATGTGTATATGTTTATGTATAATTTTTTTTTTAACCATTGAGAGACAGAAATTTGCTGCTACTGCTGCGTCTCGGGTGGGAGATCTTATGGAAGATGTTAGAGATCCAGCAGTGAAAAAATTACTTTGATCTAAGCTTTTCAGTACGTTGTTTCTGCACCTAAGTGCCTTCTGCACGCCAAAGTAAGTGCCTCCATCAGCAGGTGGTGCTGATCTGAGCAGCTCAGAGGTGCCTCATCAGCAGCCATCACCAAGGAGGGATGGCAGAGATGCGTCACCCTACGGGGGGCACGCAAGATTTTCTGGGCTGCAGAGGGTGCCTCGGGCACTTTTGTGTTTCCACGTGGGAGAGGAAGGATGGTGCTGTCGCAGCCTGGGGAGAGGGGACAGCTGCTCTGGGTTGGCACTGGATAAGCAGCAGATTGAGAGGCAGTTGGGGGAAGGAGCCCATCTCCAGTGGTCCTGCCTTTCGTGCCTCTGTAGACTTTTCCACACCTGAGAGAGCTGCAGCATCCAGCCGCTGCTGCATGTCCCAGAAGCCTCCTGCCAGAGCACATCGTGATGACAGCATCCTCACATCTTTTTAAGTGCTTCTGAGGCACATAGGCCATCGGGAGGTGTTACGGGGACAGCACTGGAAGCAGAGACCGGCTTTCATAAGGTCAGCTGTGCTCCATGATTGGCAGGGTGGCAGCTTCTGATCAATAACTGCAGGGGATTATTGATTCAACCACCAATCTGAACTCTTAATTACTGATATTAAATGTCAGAAACTTTCAGAGTTTAAGCCGTATGACTGTAATCTCTTATTCCAGAAGCTTTGAAGTGGCAAATTCTTATCAAACTTTGTGTGGCAAGGGCGTGCTCTCAGCTCAGCTGCTGCACACTGGGAATGATATGGCTGGGTTTGCCTGGTATGAGGAATGCTGCTGTCTGGCTCATTGCATCTTTCTCCTTCATATCACTCAAAATTAAAGAATAATAAAGAATAAGAGCCCTTTTCTCCCACGAGCAGAAACTGGAGTCCTGTATCCAGTGAAATCCCTGCTTTAAGCTTCTCAGAAGTCAAAAAACTTTCCTTGATAGCCCCATATAAATATATGCATGTGTATAGAGAAACACAGTAGGTATGTGTTTCAGTAGATATATGTTTTTCCTATGTATGAAATATGAAATTTAGTGCAGAAAAGGAAAACAAGTCACCCTCACACTTCATGTGGACAACATATCTGTTGGCATGAGTTAAACACACTCAAGTGCTCTGTGGACACTGTTACAGTCTCTAGCAACTGCTTAATGGAGTTGTCTTTCTGATACTCAGCAAAAGTTTGAATTTCTTTCCTGATCATACAATGTCCTGCTCTCTATGTCCAATACTATGTGAGAAATATTGAGAATTCATGCCCATTTTCCACTCTGCAAGCCATTTGCGATCTTTGCAGCATCATAGAATCATTTGGGCTGGAAAAGACCTTTGAGATCAAGCCCAGCTGTAAATCCAACCCTTCCAAACACATCCTTGCACAGTGTCTATACAGTTACGGATTTTCTCCCCCTTTTAAATTATTTTGCATTTATCAGCATTGAATTTCACCTGCTATTTTGTTGACCAACCATTCTGCATCACGAGATCTGTGCTTCTAGCTGTCAGATTTACTTTTGTTACCCTGACTATCTCAATCCCATCAACAGATTTTTGTCTCTACTGCAACAGAAAGGATCCCTGTGGGACTCCTTTGGTCACCTGCCTCCAATAAAATACCTAACCATTTATTACTACACTTCACATCTACTTCTTTAAGCAGTTATTAACCCAAGAAAAGCATTTCCTATTTCTTTCAGCAATACCCTAGTTTCTTTACAAGCCCTTGGTAAGGACTTTTCAAAAATCCAAGTGTGCTTTTATCCATATGCTTGCTGACTCTTTAAAAGCACTATAATAAATTTTGTAAGGGATAACTACCTCCTATAAAAGTTGTGTTGCCTCTTTCGCATTACATTATATCCATCTACTTGCCTGCCAGTTCTGTTCTTGATTACAGTTCCTTCCAATTAGCTTGATACTGTGTCACACTTGCTGGTTTGCTGTTCCCCGTGTCTCAAACTGGAAAGGAAAAAAAAAAAAAAAAAAAAAAAAAAAAAAAAAAAAAAAAAAAAAACAAAAAAAAAAAAAAAAAAAAAAAAAAAAAAAAAAAAAAAAAAAAAAAAATAAAAAGAAAATAAAATAAAAAAAAAAAAAATCCCTGATAAAAAGGGTTCCTCTTCAGCAAGAACTAATAATCAAATTAAAGATGACCAGGGAGTACTCTTGATTGCTAATAACACTTGTGAGTTTAGAAGGAGGAGTTATTTCAAGTTGCTGAGTGTAACTTCATTTTATTTAAAATTTTTCAGGCTATTTATAATCTGGAGAAATCATTAAAGGTAGAAGCTAAATCTTAATATCTGTCTCTCTGGATGGTGAATCAGGGTTGATTCTCTTCATTTAGTCTCTTGAACTGGGTTGTTTATCATGTCATAATTAAAGAAAAAGAAAAAAATGGATGATTCTTTGTGATGATCATTTCATTTTCAGGAAAAGGGAATTACATTAAAAGCAAAACAATACACAAACAGTGATTACTTCAGTCTCCTGCATATTTCTTTACAAAGGGTTTCTGAAAGATATTACACCTTGGAGGGTCAGCTGACTCCGGAGGGAACCAAGTACTCTATTATCAAAATTAGTAGCAGACAAGTAATGCTGTATCACAGGTAATTAAAATAATTTATAGATGGGCAAAATTCATTAAAGGGTTGGTGAATCCTATTTGGTGTATTATGGAGAACCTAAGCAATTTATAAGTGGGCAAATGTGACTAATCTTAAATAAATCCTATGAAACCAAAGAAAGCCTTTAAGTCAGTTAATCAAAAGAAACCAGTCAAGCAGTTGTCTTGAGGCAGGTAAATCAATGAATATCAAGAACCTTAAATCTGTATTAAATCCCATTACTTATCTTTGTTTACCAAATTTTAGCGTCAGTGCCCTTTCCAGGAAGATATATTCTATAAAAGCCAATGTTCAAGACTAGAAGCCCTCAGCCATGTCCATGACAATAGCACTTCCACATCCTGGTAAAACTGTTCAAAAAGAATTTAAATTAAGTTCTGTGGCAAAACTTTCCTGCTGCACATCACCTCTTCAAATGTCATTTCAGTGATGTAATCGCATGGTTGGAATAATGCTGAGTTATTGAATACTGCTGTTTTATTTTCAGTTGTACTGTCTTTTGTTCTCAGTCCTTCTTCTTAGGCCTCTGGTTGCTGAAAACTCCCAGGAGTGAACTGGAAGAGCTGTTGGCCATACTATAAAGCTGAGCAGTAGGAGAGCTGCCTCTCTATTTCAGAGGATTTTATAACCTTCTCTCTTACTTTAGGCAGGGAAAAATGTGCATCTCTTTCAGGCTTCACTGGATTCAAAATCAGCTCTTTTCATCTACTCCTTAGCACCTCCATGGCTTTAGAAACATAGCTCAGAACTATGCAGTCAATTTAATACATATGTAGGACACTTCTAACTGGCTTTTGTGTGTGTGTGTATCTGGAAAGAATGACTCAGAGTTCCTTTCAAGGCAAGGTTTTAAATTTTTGCATTTATTTGAGCCACTTAGTTACATGAGGCTCAGTACAAGCTGAAATTCTGCTTCCAGTAAATTGCATTTAACTTCCCTTTGATAAAAGAATAAGGGAACAGTCTAACACCTCTCATAAAAGTCTTTTAAGACTTGGTTTTCAAGAGGGCTTTCCAATTTCTATGACTACAAAAAAACATTTCTGTTTACCTTAGTAACCTGTGTGTACAAGCCTGAGCTCTTTTTTTTCCTCTTTTTTGTTTCTCTTTGTTTTCACATTTGGTAAGAAAGACTGCAGCTATAACCTCAGTTGAAATCAAGAATGGTTCAGCTTTCCTGCCAAGTTGATCAGAACACGTAAGTATTTGGTTAAAACACATTAAGCATAAATGAATGAGCAGAACTAAGAAGGAACACTACATTTTGTTCCGTACAGCAACTGTGCAGCACTGTTCTGCTGTGTATGACAATGGGCATTGCAAGCTCTCTCCTTTTTCAGCCCAATCTTCAGCGCAGATACACCTTAATTAGTACATCCAGTGCCAAACCACAAATACACAGACTTACTGAAGAATTCATCTGGTATTGTGCACACTACACAGCAGCACAGGGTCTCGTATTTCACAGGTTTCCTGCTAATAACCAGTCATTTCACAACTGCAGTTCTTCTTTGTCCGTGGGGCTGGAAAAGGCTTCTGAAAGCTTCATAAGTAAAGGTGGTGCAACTAAACTTTATATGTTCCTAAATTGCCTACCTCCTGAAGCCACACACTGAATAGTCTCTCATTTCCCTGAGAGAAATAAATAACCCTTTGAAAGCTGTTAAATAAAGATAAATTCTACTCAGGTTTAGGTATTTAAGGTATCTGGACACAATCTCTCCTCAGAAAGAACCCTATGAAGGTATCAACCTTTTCCTGCTGACCTGCAGGAATGTTCATTTCACTTGTCTTCAAGAGTGTGGGTTTTGCATCTCATTCAAAGGGTCAGTTGAGATGCCCCTGTGCCAGATAGGTATTTGCAGGAGATTGTGCTTTGGTTGGCTTCATGTCATATGACAAACACTTAAATGAATAATGCCACAAAGGATAAAAACATCCTGTACTCCCTAAAGGAGGAGCCTGTGAGGCTGGTTTAAATTTGATTCCTTTTTCTTAGGTAATAAAGTGTGCTAAAATTAATCACAATTTTATTTTAAAATAACTGCCTCAGTTACTGCTACAGGTTAGGCTTGTACTATGTACAAACTAAAATACAATATTTACAGATAGATGTCTCAGAAGACTTACTATTTCATGGTTATCAGGAGATCAAAACAATGAAGTATCTATAAGAATAAGAGAAAACACATTTAATATAGAAGTAGTTGCCTTCCCCTCTAAAGCCTTTTTGAGTTATAAATACATGTTTCTTAAGGTTCAAAAGTTTAGAGCATTTTTAGAAGAAACCATGTTCAATAAGAAATCATCAGGAAGATTTGATTTTGTTTCAACAAGTTTTTTTTAGAGTGTGGAATGAGAGTTGTTTATGATATATTCTGTTAACATATCCCTACATTACTCTTTGCTCTTTACGTTTTTGAAAGTCAGGATTCTTTCTAAAGCATATTTTATAAAAATCTGTTTTTGCGAGATTATGATAATGTCTCTACCAGCTGGATGTCTGGTACAAGGAGTCTTGTTCTTTGAGAAGACATTCATGTTAGTAGCTTGATTCTTGACCAAATGGTTTCTCATTTTACAACTGCATTGCATTTGCAGCTTTATAATTATGGGCTCTTATTTAATATTCTATACAAAGCAAAACATGTAATGCTTATATCAATTCTAGTTTAAGCTCTAGTTTAAATCTACTAAAAAGATGTTAATTATTTTCTTTTTGAAAGTGGGTTTTTTTCCATAAGTGCTATAAAATATTCAATGTTTATAAATATATTGCCAAGTATAGCTGAAGACATTGAAAGCTAAAACATGTTATAATTATACAAGCTGATTTTCAGACTTCATATAATACTGGCTGTTCTATACCCTGTGGTATTATCCTCCTTTAACACATACTGCTAGTTCTTGGATAAAAGAAATAGGACCAGAATGGACTATTTTTAATTGGCTTGAATATTTGAATAGCCTGAATATTTTAGTAAAATACACACCCAGATACTTTTAAACCTATTTTAAACATAGGAGATTTAAAACAATTACAAAGTTTTCTTAAAATTTTCCAGCAATCTACTAACCACCCTGAGTAAATGCTGCTAATAATGTGTTCCAATGCTATCTGCAGGTATTCAAGGAGCAGCAGTGACTGCATGCCCCTTGCAGAATTCTGCTGTCCTTCAGCACAGTGCTACAGCAAGAAAGAAGTGTCTCCCAGGGTGCAAAATCTAGTCATTTTACTTATTTAGACACCTATTCAAAAGCAAAAAAGCCCTACATTTTATGTTTTCTGACAGTTGAAAATTTTCATACGTTCTCCCTTTGGATGGAATTAAACATATACTAAAAGGAATAGAATATCTTAAGAGATCTAAAGGTGATGATTTTCTTTCTGGGTATAAAGATGGAATAGTAGTAGCTAGAGGGGAGGAAGAATACCAAAACTTTGTGTTTCTTTGTTTGTTTGTATAAAGAAGACTGCTATTTCAAAAAGTCAAACGTATTTTTTTTTTAATGTTTTTAGTGTCTGACTCAAAGAAAGAGCCACCAGTGTATATGGGAACTTAAAAAGATATGCCACCAATAATGATATTCCTAGAAATACCTTTTCCTCTTGTATATATGTACCTGATATTATCTGAAGCATTCGAAAATGTGTTTGTGTACAGCAGCACTATAATAGGATTTTGTGAATTGTTCTTATCTAAGCGTTATATATGCATCCAGAGGGAAAACTTTACTTTAACCAGGTACATTATCAGAAAATAACAATCTGGGGCATAAGCATCCCAAGTGTGCACCTTTTTTATGATGTCAAACAAAGCAAACAATGCACATATTTTCCCATTATTTTATGTTTGATTTTTTTTCATTATTATCATTATGTTAAGCCAACTGTGTTGGATTTGTAAATGGGCTATGACTGTTACACTGTGGCATCTGCTTATCCAAACAAGTCTCTCCTGATAATGGTGCCCAGCAAAGCAGCCCAGGAAGTGGAAATGGGAGATGAAACAAAGGGTGCCTCTGCCAGCGGCCATGGGTTTCACCTCAGGCTGATTTACATGCATGCAGTAAGCAATTCAACAGGTTTTTTTCAAAAAGCTATTTTCAGCAGGAGAACTTGGACACAATCCCCCAAGCTGTCCAAAATTAAGATCAGGGAGGCAATGGTTCTTTCTGTTAAAAGTCACAGTCCTGTGAGAGCAGTGCACTGGAAGCTAGAAGAAACAGGAATCAGCAATGCCAGGAGGCAAAGGTAACATTCTTCATACCCTTGCTGTGTACAGGAAACACTGTTTTTCTCTAACTTCAGCACTTCTCCACTGTAGTGTTATGTGCATATTCCCACCTGCAGAACACAAGCTGAGCAAGTTTTCATCAAAAGAAAGTTTGCAGGACTGCAGTGCAAAGGAAAGGAAAGAAAATTTGATCTAACTGCTCAGATGAGAGAAAGACACAATTTTTAGAGTTCATGGATAGGCAATTACCATTTTCTTGGTGACAATGTCTGTGTTTATCCGTTTTCCATCTGAACTTGGATTAGAGGCAAAGCAGGTTTATTAGAGTCAACCCTTTGAGTGATTTCTGTGAGTTCCAGTAACCAGATGCTAGAAACTTCTTGATCCAGATGGTGACAGAAAAGAGAGTTATGGATGATCAAAAGTGGAAAAGATTCCACCAAGATCATCATAAATATTGCTTTTCATTTAACACTCTTGCTACAAAAAATCCTATGCTTGACTTGAACCGCAGCTGTCAGAGCCTCGCTGTGACATTTCTCTTCATTAGTTGTAGGGGTAAGTTTCCCACCTTTCAAACTGAGGGCAGCTTGAACCCCAACAGGTAAATTTAGTGTAAGATATAAAATAAATATAAGGTTCTCAATGTTTGAAAAAGCATCATTTTTTTTCCAGGCAGCAGAAGCAAGGAAAGTAGAGACTCTGTGTCACACTTTCAAAAAGTACCTATTTGCATGATAAGAGTGTTTATACTCACTCATTCTTTACACTCATGAAAATTAACAAGATTCACTGAAGCTGCAGTGGTGAAAGCCACACATTCTCCAGACGGGATGCCTTCCTACTTTAGTCTCCCAGTTGGATTGGCTGTAACCGATATTTTACTTTTGAACGGTCTTTCAGATTTCTCTTGGCATGGTAAAGTTCCTGGTAAACTCGGCACCTTACCATAGCAGTTCCATGCTAGAAGTCATCACTTAGAAGAAAATGCTTAATATTCCTCCCCTTCCTTTGAGTGTAACATTTGGGAAGCACCAGGAAGCAGCTGCACATGGGCTGCTAAGCAGTAATTTGACACCTTTACACCAGGCAAATAACAGGATTGGTTGGAGCCTCTTTCCTCAAGCTCCCATGATTGCTCAGTCATGAGACTGAGATAAAAGAAACATGTAGGTTATGTATTACTTTTCATTGCTTGGGTTTTTTGGTTTTGGGGTTTTTTTGTTTTTTGTTTTTGTTTTTGTTTTTCTTTTTCTGAAAGGGAACTTCTGTTTGGGTTTGGGTACTTACCACATCTGCCTGTCCAAAAGAGGAGTTAAAACTTATATGTCACAATCCAGAAATTAAATCCTTTGTATCTGGCAAGACGGCCTGGAGTTGAATAGCCCTCAAAACATGATGATAATACCTGGCATGAATCATTAGCTCTAGAGAGTAGAACCACCTTGAGAGCTTCCACTGCATGCTAATAAGTCTTCTGGAGTCTGTAAGGTAGTTTGGCTACCACAGGTTTTGGTTCTATGACCCACATTCACAGCACAGGAGCATCAGTGCCGCCGTCTATTGCCTTCAGTAATGCTGCTTTCCCAAGTAATTGTTATCCAAGCTGGATAAAACCTGCAGAGTGTGATCAGTGGTTTGTGAAGCTACTAAGTGCTGTGCAGTGGAGTTTTAATAAAGCTTAGACAAATGATGTAACAAAGATATCTATTTATATTTAAAAGTGATACTGTAAATAGTTAGGATCCCATTTAATGCATTGCAAAGTTAGGTAACATGAAAAACAACCTGATAACAGGCAGGCTTTCAAATCCATTAAGTGCATTTGAATATTGCATCCTAAATGTCCATCACTATTACAGTATTTTATGTGAGAATACAAAGATATAGGACTTTTAAAAATCTACACAGAATAAAAAGACAGTAATAAAACAGAAGCTTACTGAGTATCTTCTTTGACTACTCTTTCTTCTTCCTTTTAATCTTTATTTGACACTTTATTAAAAGTCCAGAGCTCAGAATTTCAACCCCTGGTTAATCACCACTTAATCACTTGGCATAAGTTTAAGACACATCTCTGCTGCATTGGTTTTCCCCCTCTAATACTCTCCTGATTAAACATCAGGCATTGTAGTCCTTTCCCAGTCATATCTCTAATTTAGATGTGGTCAATCCACCTTCTAAAATACTGCCAAGTGTAGATACTAAAAAAATTTACATGTAAACTTGTGTCACCCTTGAAAGAGGTTCCACCCCAAACTGTTTTGTGAGTTCCAGAGCAAGGATACAGGAATGGACTGTGGATCACTCAGTCTCTTACCATGCTCATATAATTAAGGGACTAAACTTTAAGGAGCTTCTTTGTACCATGGTCAGTCTGGTGACTGAGCTGGACAAAGTGGGAAGCTTTGTTTCAAAATTGCACAATTACACCTTGGAGCAATTGTTCACAAATATATTTTTGTCCCTGACCACGATTAATAGTTGGATCTCAAGAATCATGTTTTCCCCCTGTACTGCAGAAGTAAGGCTGGAGTCAGTTTTCCTTCCATCTAACTTTTGTGGCTTTCTCTGCATGGCTCTTCTCCCTCCTGTGAACTGCAGAATTAATTTCAGCAAGGATATGTGATCAGGAACGTAGGAAATCTTTGAGCCAAGATGGATGCTTGACATAATGAGTCGTACAGCGACACCATGGAACTCGTCAACTGTGATCATCACCAGGGCGCCGAGAGTTTTGGATATTTTCTGTAAACACACACATCTTTATTTTTCCATGTGTTTTGCAAACCCGTATGGTAGAAGGCTTTTCACACTTTTAGCCTGCAGACTTTTATTGAGTGTGGAAGCAGAGTTTATAAATAGGACTTCTCTTCTTTCTTTTAATGCCATTTAGATCTCATTTTAGCAGAGTTTATAAACAAGCTACATTTGTTCTTTTTATTGGCTCAAGAGAACAGCTGTCTATCAAACATTCCTGTTTACATGATCTCCTATGGTAAGCCATGCTTTGAGACCTTCTGTGGGTTATCAGTAACTGTTATATAAATAACAACATATTGGATGAAATCTGTGATATTATTTCATGTGCATTTTCTTCCCTTACACTGAAGTTCTCTTGTAGGCAGTGGCCCAGAACAAGATCCATTCACCTCTGAAATGTCTCCAAAGTCTCTTGTGTTAGGCCCTGTGTTAGATCCTGGCAGACAGTGCCCTAGGGTTGTACAGATCATATGCTGGCTATCTGTAGAGGACTGCATTTCAGTCATAATGAATTAAGTGATTTCTTTCTTCAAAAAGCAGGAGATGTTTGACAGAAAAGCTAAAAAACACAGTGCCAAAGTGGGAGGTCTGTGCTGTCAAGAGGTGTCAAACTGACAGAACTGGAGACCTAAACCTTCTGTTCCCCTACAGAGAAAAACAGATTTCAAACCACGTCACATACTAGAAGCACTGGCAATGGAAGCATTCATGTATGTTAGCCACGATATAGAGGCACCAGATGTAGAGACGTGAGAAGATTTTAGTTGCCATCTCGGTTCTAGTCTCAACTTTAGAGATCTGGAGTTTAGTTCCCCAGAACTTTGTCCAATACTGCACCTTTTATTTCCGTAACACTCCCCAACGCTTATCCCCAGTGCTCATTCAAACACAAAATTTTGGTTCCAAAGCAGTTGAAGGTTCTACTTTCTATTGCCCAAACATTCCCCAATTATACAAGTGAAGTAAAACTTACAGCACATGTTTAACTCCATCTTTTAGAAGTAAGTGTTCAAATTCCTAAGGGCACAGCCCAAGTTAAGCATATGTTTAACCAGCATCCTAACTCAGTTGTTGCCCTGCATATGGGGGCTCAATGAAAAATAAAAAAAGAAATCCTAATTGTAATCCTGACTTTGGGCCAGGATTTTATTGAAATATTTATAAATAAAGACATGATGGTATTTAATTATTTAAGAAACAAACTGGTTGTGAAAGTTTCACAGAGATGTAAGGTCTTTGGACTTGTACAAGAGATAAACTTGGCCCACTTTTCTGTGACAAATATATACAGTACAGAAAGAGAAAAAGGGGAAGGAAAAGCCATTTTCTTTGGTAACAGGAACATATGATATTAAGGAAACTGAAAACTACATTTCTAAAATTGTTTCCATTTCAGAGTTCTTCTGCCTATGGAGAATCAATACGCCAGAAGAGCATAGCCTTAAACATTAATATTACAGAATAAAATTTGTTTTTGATGGATTGATAGGCACATTTTCTTAAGGCCAAGAAATAATGAATACAACATTTTTTTTCCCTGATAGTCTATCTTTCCCCTCTCCCTGCACAGAGGATGTAGAGAATAATATGATACCACTTACCTGTTTATAGAAACATCTGTTATTAGGCACCAAGAGGTTTCACTAGGATGCATGTCCTCAGCCCCATATATTCAATTGTAGCAGCAAGGAGAAAACAGAATACAGGAAAATGCTGTTTTTTGCTCTGTTGCAGCTTCAGAAGCCCAGTCAATCAAGAAAAGCCTGGCTGATGTGATGGTGGCTAATAATTCCCAGGGGATTTTACTCTGCCCTAACTATGAAGTCCCTAAGCAGGCTGAGCTTAAAAGCAAATCCATGTACACCCTGATTTCAACATGTAGTTTTACATCATGTCACACTTGCTTTTCTTTCTGAATCAGCAATAACTAGCAAGTGCTTCCCTAGTAATCCTGATCTTACATATGGTTAGAATAAAAATAATCTTTTGGTTATTGTCCTGACATTTGATGATTCTTTGCAAGAAGGCAGCATGGACCCATATTCCTGGGGCATCTCTAAACTCCTATGGCTCCAAGAGATATTCCCAAGTTCACTGGATATGTATTTAAGTTGAATTTCAAATTGTGTATGTTTCAAAGTCAGACAAATTTTTATTCATTTTCATACTTCCAAAAGAGATAATTCTGATTCCAAAAATTCCCTCTTTTCCTTCCTGTCTCTTTCCCAATTAGCAATGATGTATTTGATACCCAAAGTCAAATCTGAGCATCCTTTAGAGGGAGAAGAAATCACTAGACCCAAGTGAAAAATAGTGTTTTGCAGGGTTGTTTTCCTATTCAAATGTATTTGTACAGAGGGCCTTGGTTATGTGGAAAAAAACAATTGTACTCTCTTCTGGATAAGCCAAATAGGAGAAAGATATGAAGTTAGTGCATTAACACATGTACTTTTACTCTGTCATGACATAGTTTATGCAGAATCCAGAGGAAGGTTTGGCCTTTCATTCCTTGTCACCTTTTAACAGCTTACAGTTTAGTCTAATTGGATTTTTAAATTAAGGGTAGGGCAGAGCATTCTTAGTCTTGCTCAATGAAAAACTGTGGAGGTTCTATCCTAACTCCCTCCAGCACCCTTAAATGCAGCAACTCTGACAGAGCCAAAATCAGTGGAAGAAAAAAAAAGTGAGAGGAAAAAACCTTCTTGAAGCAAAAGTTAGGGTCAACGTATGTGTTCAGTTAGAAATCAGAATTGTGCAAAGTCCAGAACAACTCTGCCATCCCCTGAGATTCTTGGCAGCTTATCTAGCATCTCCCAGGATTTTTGCTCTCAGGAACAGAGCAGAATATTTTAGTCATTGATTGCATTTTATCGTTGTATTCTGAGTGCTGACTGAGGTATTACATTAGTGCAGCAGACAATGAAACCTGACTCACTCAAAACTTATAATTGCCTTGGATGAGGTTAAAGATATCACCACAAAACTGTTTGTGCGATGTTATAGCTGAAAACCCCCAGGCCTTTGGCAAACTCTGGTGCACCAGCATGTGCATGGAACAGAGAAGGAACTTACCCTTAAGTCCCAGAGAGCTTACAAACTAAAGCTCCCTTAAGGAGACTACAAGCTGAAACTTAATGCTGCAGTATTACGTGTTGATTCGCAATAATATCAGCATTTGCACATTGTAATATGACTTAGGGATATGTCATTGATTTTCTTTCCTAAGCATCCAGTAATCAACATCTCTACTAAGGTTCCTCTCCCTTCCATATGCTGTACAGCAAGTCATTGTACCTCTGTAGAACCTATCCTTTCTTATTTCTTTTTAGGTTACTGCAGCCCCCAGCCTGTGCCAGGTGCTTCCCAAAGAACAAAGCTTAGGAAATAGCTTTGAGATCCACGTAAAAGCTCATTATAATGATATTTTTTCATTCTTCTTTGTATTGAACTGCACCTTTCAACTAGTGAATTCAGCAGAGTTAGCAACTTACACCAAAAACTGGTCCTTTGTTAAACTTTTTTGAGCTTTCTTTTCTCCCTGTTTTAAGTAGAGGGAGATAGAGGTTCATTGGTTGGTTGTTTAATGAAATTCTCTTCATTCTTTTTTCTTTTCGTTTTTTTTTCCCTCAAGAATAAACAGATGGCTTTGTAGCTAAAAATATGATATAACACACCTCCGGTCAAAGTCTTCCGAAGCATATCTGTTCTTACTCATTTTTCTCTGCAACCATAAAGATCCCAAATACTTTATAGAAATCATACATGACTGCCATTTGGAAATGAGGAATGAGATTTGACTGCATGTCTTTTGCAGGTCTTTCCACTTCTATCTATTTTAACTGAAGTTTGAAAACTCAGAACTAAAATGTCTCCTACCCTTTATAAACTCCTCCCTTTGGGCCCTTTGTGGACATAGCTAAATGGCTGTTTATGTTCAGAGAGGATAGCTTTTGCTTTCAATCTGCCTTCGGTGAACGAGTTTGTCTATTGTTATTGTTCATTTTCCTGGCAGCTCGTAAACACATTTTCTGTATTTCCGACCTGATTTTATGTGGGATGATAACCTGATTTCAGATGGGACAACCCCTGAAGCCCATCACACACAGGAAGGTAATCACCAAAGTGGAGTTTCTTATGACCTTGAAAATTAACTAAAATGTAGATTATTACTTTTTCTGTTCTTACCCAAAATCACGTAGGCATAGAGCACATTTTAATTGAAAGGTCCTAACAACCAAGCATGTTCCTACTGTTAACCTGTTAGTGTGGATGGAGCTAAAGCAATAGAGAAGTTTCTACTTTGAAAACCCCAAGATCTCACCTGTCTGTACATGCACTTATTTATTTATTTACTTATTACTGTATTTCTAAGAATCTTTGCATGCACATGAACTTGTTACGATGGGAAATGTTAATCTCATGTTAAAGAAACAGGATGGAAATAATTTCATCTAGCTTCTGCAACCAGGATTTATTCTATGACCTTTAATAAATTAATTCTTGATGTCTCAGTTTCCCCACTGGTGAGTTTTTTATTAATAATGACTCTTCATATCATTTCTGTAGTTCAGAAGAGGGTGGTGAAAGTGAAGGCCCAGTCCCAACAGCTTTTACTCCAGCAGGTAAGGCTTACTCCTGTTTTATAAACCTCAGTAGAAACTGCTCAGCTGAGAAGTTTACATGAAAAAGTATTACTTGTTTAATATCTGTCAACGTTTTCAATTCTTGAAGTTTAATGTGACATTTAAGAAAAAATTGCTTTTTTTCTCTGTGAAGGTCTTATTTTAGCCCATCATGCCTCATGACAACCCAAATAATTTAGCACCCTCTTTGATGATGGAGGAGCTGTGATAGTTTGATGCTACTTGGCCACAGTTTAGGTATTTTTTTATTTGGAGGTGGGGTGGGGAAGATCTTGTTGTCTATGTGTAATTTTTGCCAGCATGGGTTTACACCCTCAGACAAAGGCTCAAGTTGGCTGACAACATTCCCATCTAAGGTAGACAGCAAAATTCTTTCCAAAATCTAGCTGCTATACAGTTATACACATGCAAAATGACTCATTCTTTGTTGCAGTGGCATCCAAGATTGTTGCAAGACTTATGACAGTGCCCAAAACAAAGGATGTGCTCCAAAACAATTTAGTGATGAGGGAAAATATGGCAGGAATTAGAAGTCTAAGAAACATTCTGACCATCTCCTGGGTATTCTCATGATTTCAGAAGGTCTCCCTTTTCATACAAGGAACTCAATGCATTGTTCTTTAGCATGTGAACAATGATATAACCCAGAAATTGTGACACACCATTCTGTTTCAAAAAAATGCATGTTTCAACGGTTTTATCAAAACGCATGGCTGAGAAATTTTGATAAAGGTTCTTCCCACAGCTTCAGGACACCTTCTGTGTATTGCTCTGTAGGCATTTCAGGGAAAACTCTTGGCTTACTAGTAGGACAAAACTGTTTTTCTCATAGATACTGAAATCTATATTAGGTGCAATACAGTGACAATTCAAAGTATGAGTCTCGAGCATTTTAATTTGATAAATTCACAATGCTAATTGTTCTCATCAGATTATCCAGGAATTCCCTAATTTTTATTTTGCAGCACTGAATCTATCATTTCAGTGAAGGTTTCAGCTGGTCCTGGAAGGTGATAACTTCAATGATCATTCTTTTTCTTTTTTTTTTTTTCACTACAAAATCAATATTATACTCATTTTCCACCCTTTCTGTTACCTCTCCAGATTTTCAATTACTTTTCCAAAGTATTTTTCTTGGATAAAATTAAACCAATTACTGCTGATCTTGACAAGTAATGACACATGCCCTGTGAACTAGTAGCTCCTTCTGTGCTCTGAAAGCAGTCCTTCATGGGGTAAAGGTGCTTATTTGTTCTTTTAATATTCTTTCTTCAGGAAATAGAAAACTTAACTACCATGTCTCTTGATATACCAGAAACTTCTTCTACTGAACTTTCAGATTGTGTTCCATCAGATGGTGCACATTACTAGGTTTTAGTAGTGGGTTTTTCTGCTAGATACTTTTAATTTCTACTTTTTTTTCCCCTAAAATTCTTCACCAAATAAAGATCTTAAGCACCTTCTTAACCTAAATCATAGACATTCTAGTACTGGTATAATGCTATCTTACAGACCTAATTTTGTATTAATATCAAACACATGTCTAGATGCTTTCTCAAACTGAACTCAGCCACTTTGCCATGTTGCCGTAAGTCAGGCCAGTAAATATCATCTGAGCAACCTGATACAGCTGAAAATGTCCCTGCTCACTGCAGAGGGCTGGGACCAGGTGGGCTCTAAAAGGTCCCTTCCAATTCAAACTATTCTGTTGGTTCTGTGATCCTCTTCTTGGTTTTCCTCATGATGGGTCTGGTCCCTGGTGACCAGGATAGACTGAGCTAATGGATGAAGGGAGAAGGACCAGGCTCAGAGAGACCCGTGCCAGACGCAGCCCCAGCACTACCAGGCAGGACCCTGGGGACAGGACGGGATGTCAGCTCATGGTGTGAGATGTTGCAGTACAAGAACTATTTACACATTGAATCGTAATGAAGGAAAATAATTTCCTGCCCCCAGAAATGGGCAAAGCCACATTGTTTCCTTTCTGCATTTTCAAACCAAAATTAAACTTTCATTTTTTAAAAAAGCTGTTTTGGTATTTTCAAACCATTTAAGAGCTAAGAAAACAAACCAAATTGGTCTTCTGTTTCTCTCCAAGGTTTTTTGGTTTTTTTTTTCAGTGACAAAAAGAAAAAAAAAGTCTTTTTTGGTCTACCAGCCAAATGAAAAATCAATTAGTTACACAGGTCTGTCTATTTGTTAGGATTAGATATGAAACAATGCATGTGTTTTGTTAGTCATTTTTTCCCCATAATACGACATATCATGGACCACAATAGCATAGAATTTTTGTTTACATCTGTCCAGACAAAATAGTATTTTTAGCACAATTCTTCAAGGTACAGACAAAAAAAAAAAATAATTAAAGAGAAAAAAAAAAGATAAGCAAGTCAATCTATGTTTTAAAAATATAACTTTTGGGAAGAAAGAAAAAAAAAGGTAATTTAAAGATAATCCTAGCACATTCAGCACTCAGTTCTTCTTACATGAATCCTCAAAGTGAAACTCCATTTGACCCCCTCATTTAGTGAAATTCTATTTGGCCACTATAAAATTCAACTTCTCACACCTTAGCGGGACTATTTTTTTTTCCCCCTGTTAAGAAGCTATTAGAGGCTAAAGAATATCGTATAATCTTCAGAGAGGACTTGCAAAAACAGTCTGTATGATCTTTCTCCATCGCACTTTTTCTAATAGCTACAAACTCCTTCTCAAAACCTATTTTTTTTTTCTAGAATACTTCTACTTTGCAGCCTGTTAAGGATCCTAATCTCAGTACACTCAAATAACCACTAAACACGTAATTAGTCCCAGGAGGTAATAACATGGGGGTAAACCATCCACTGCTGTGAAGCAGTCCAGCTCCACGGAGTTCAGCACAAGAGCTTCTGGTTGTAACAGAGAAGACCTTGGTACAAAATCTTCTCTTTTGGGAGGCACTCAATAAGAGAAACCCAAGAATAAAATGCATATTTAAGAATAGACTAAGGAAGGCAGCTTACAGGCAAAGGATCAGATTTAAAAAATTTAAAAAAAAGGCATCTCACTGCAGCCACCTGAGCTGTTCACTATGGAAAAATAGCAACTGATGCACAGGGAAGTTGCCAAGGAATATAAGCAAGCACGGCTTCTTATGCACTCTGCCTTGGACTAGTTAATATTCATCAGCAAAGGTCAAGGCCCTAAACAGAAACGTTATTTAAGGGAATTTTATGGAACAACAAGAATCAGTATAACCCAGAACCGCTGAATTTGGAGGATTGAGGTTTCCAGCACCTGAAATTTCACGTGATTGGATGTTCTGATGTTAGAGTGCCTTTTAAATTGCTACAAATTTTATGGTTTTTTTAATATATGCACATTATCTGCATTTCTGAAAAAAAACACAGTTATGAATTACCAGGAATCCAATGCATTATTAATTTATTTAATGCTGATGGACTGAATTGTGTAATGGATAAAGACAGTCAAGGAGCAGTGATTGGCAGGAATAAACCAGTTTCACTGAATAGGGACAGGGAGGATTTTACTCAAGGAAATGGCAGTGAAACCTATCCTAATAAATAACCAAGCTGAGTTGACTCAAGCACTTATAATGCCAGTGTCTGTGATAAGCAATGGAAACATTAATATAAAATGCTTCACCATAAACGAACACCGTAGAGTTCAGAATGATATATTGCAGCACAGCCATCCCTAGCATGGCATGCTTTTAAAGTGATGCTTATAATCATTTTTATTTTGGTAACAATAGGGGGAAAAAGGAACAGAACAGCAAAAATTGTTATCTGCTAAAAAGGAACTGCAATAGCAAAATTTCCTGATAAGAACCTACAAAAGGATTTAGCCACAGTGAGAGAACTCTGCTCAGATACAAATGCAGTAACTAGGAACGTGGTTGTAGCTTGTTCATTTCTAATCCTAGCTGTATGTTACAGTCAGATGGTGAAAGCAGTCATTTCATGAAATAACTGAAATTTTCAGATATTTCATGAAATGACCAGCATTATGGCTGTTCTACTACACTCTTAGACTGTTTCACTCCATCATTAAATTAAATGACTGGTGTTATTGTGAAAGTCCCATTGGTGTGAATTTTATCACTCATATTTAGGCACCTGAACTTAGATGTACAGGTCAACTTAGGCTCTCACAATCACTGAACAAAAGGTGGCATGTACAGGTGGTAACCCAGCTCATCTAACTTAGCTACCTGCTTTTGGATTAAATGGACCATCCTTTGCATATAGTACTCTCTCTTTCATTTAATTATTAAAGGAGTCCAAGGTGATAGGATTGAACTAAGATGCTTACCCATTAATTAATCCTTGTGGCTCCTATTCACTGTGTTGCTTAGTACTGCGGATGCTCACAAGTGCTGTGAAAAGCATTTCTTCTATGACACACTCATGGAGACCTTCACTTTATACACCTTGTGCTCTTTGCCACAGGACAGCTGAATGCATTGGATCCATTTGCTTCCTCCTTGTAGCTAATGTTCCCCTTTCCTAGTGTGCCATGTGGGCTACAGGGTAGCATTAGTATTATATTCAGGGACTTTTTGTTTTGTTCTGGTCAGAACAAATAACATGACACATCTTTCTTTAACCAGTCTGGAACATTTATTAAACCTCTCCACAATCATGGCTTTCCTCCAATCCCTAGACTTAAAAATTTGCCCCTGTTGTGACAGTCAAATTCTAGTGACAGATGAGCATGTTAAATGCCTTTACTGCCTTGAAGAAATTCTGTCTCATATTCCTAGTAAATGCTGCATTTGTCGGTCCTTCCCCTTCCAGGCCAGAAAAGACTAAGAGCCTGTCTTTCTAACTGCTTCCCTGGGAAGTGAAAAGTTCTATCTTCAGACAGCCATGATGAAGTAGTACCATTCACAGGGAAGACAATATTAGTTGAAGTATGGATGTGGTGAATGTCCATGAAGTTATATGACAGGTTCACTCTTTCCTAACGAGAATCTGAGCGGTGCCAAGGGATTCTGCACATCAGATTAGGAATGTCCAACATGGTTCTGGTAGAACTGAGAGGCTGGAAACTACATCTCAAAACAAGTTTCCTGGCTGTGAGTGCATACAATAGCAGAGGAGGTGCAGCTGTGGTTTTTTCTGGGCCCTAGGAGGAAGGAAAAACAGGCACCTCCATGCAAAGAGCCTGATTCTCTAAGAGATTACCATATCCCCTGAAACCATTTAAAAAACAGTCCTCATCCCAGGGGAAAGCATCATTTAAATGGATAGGGCTGAAGTTTTGCATGAGGTCAAAGATCACCTGCCAGTTTATGTCTTTCAGTCTAGTCTGTGAATATGGATAGGGTAAATATTAGTTCCTACTTCATCTGCATGTAAAACCCAGAGCACATTAGAAGGCACTGGCCTTCACATCAGTTCACATAACTGAGTGCTCAGAATTTCTTAGGCAGAGGCTTTTTTAGTATGTATTCCTGTATGTTCTTTTGTATGTTGGATATTACACAGAAGAACAGTCGAGAAGATAAGCAGGACTCCGTTGTTGAGATCTATTGCCCTTCCTGCATAAAGCTTTTCCACAAATTCATACTCCAGAGGAGAGCTGGGAAGAGTTATAATGACAGAACAAGAGGCAAAATGAGACTATTAGGACATGTCACAACTCTTAAATGGAAACTGGACAGTGAGATCTAGGAAATATTGGTGACTGAGGGGCGATGTTTCTCAGTTACCATATCTCACACTCTTTCATCAGATACAGGTTGTTATAAACGTGTATTCATGTCAGCAAACAGTACAGCTTGACAGTCGAGTATCCTACTGAACACTTTGCCCACTAAAAGTTGCAAAACCAACTCAAAGTCACCTGGCAGAAGTCAAGTAATTCTGACACAAAAGGCAAACCCTTTGTGTTCTTTCCTGGTCATGTTCCCATAAATCCTAGATGTTCCCCCTTTCCACAGTCAAAAATGTGAAAAGAAATTGCCTTCTGATTTGTGTCCTTTTTTCTTTTACAGTCTGCCTTGAGAGATGAATGAACAGTTGAAACATCCTTTACAGACTGCATGGCTAGGAAACAGTAGAGAGACTTGTCCTGAACTTTTGTAAAGTTAGACATTTGAAAAAAACAAGAAATAGGAATGTGATCCCAGATGAGAAACACAAAATCACTTCCCAGACTTGCTGCTAAGGAAGCAAGAAACGTTAGTGATTTGGCTTGGGTGCATTGTTTTCACGTCATCCTGACATTTCAAAAAAATATTTGCCTTTTAAGTCTCTCTGTTACACATGAGTTTTCTAGATTTATTTTAAAGGCTCATCTAGGTTATTTACAAATTAGCTCATTTCAGGATTAAACTCTAATTCAGAGTGTAGTTTTTTATTTATTTAATGTAATATTTTAAATCTTCCAGGGAGATAGGTTTGTAGGGTTTGTTTGGGGTTTTTTAGATGAAAAGTTTTGAGGGTTTTTTACATTATTTATTTAACTAGTACTTTAGTTTTATTTTGATATGGACAGATTTTAAATATATGAGCTTACGCTTATTTTTATGGTTATTATGGTTCTCAGTAAAGCATATACAATTAGACCTTTGAGTCAGTACCCATGAAACCAGATAACCTGATTTCTGAACTCCAGCTTTACATATTTAAGATCAGAGAATCATAAAGAAATTTCAGTTTTGAGGACTTCCTGAAGGGTCAGGATGTCTCAAAGCTGGGCCAATTTAAAACTTATACCATTTGACATAGGCCGTTTTTCAGCCAGGTTTTGAGTGTTTCCAGGAATAAGTATTTGACCTCTCATTTGGGCCCCTGCTTTACTGTTTGACCACCCTGATTATGAGATTACCTTTTTTTAACCTAATTTCTAGTCAGAGTTTAACACTCTATAACCTGTGTTTCCAGTCCTTTACGTGTCTAACTCCAAAAAGAGCCCAGTTCCACTATCTCTATAACTGTCTAATACATATTTAATGACATTTACATATTCTCCTGTCCTGAAGACTAAATAAACCCAGCTTCATAAGTTTCTCCTTGTACGTCTTATGGTCTGGGCACCCACACACCTTGTAGCATGCAGCTGTCTGTCAGGCAGGCTTGAGTGCCTTCCCTACACAGGAGAGGTGTAGTTCTGCAGGCTGGGTTTCACTAGCACTGAATGGAATATAAAAATCACTTCCTTCAACCTGCTGCCGATGGTCTGTGCTAATGCATTGCAGTCTGTGGTTAGCCATCACCTCTGCAGGAGTGCATTTCTGCCTCACGGTCAACTCAGTGTCTGCCAGGGCCTCCCAAGCTCTTTCCTGCACAGCCATTTCCAAGGTCAGCTGGTGGGACGGTGCAGAAGCTCTTGACCTGCACAAAACCACTGCAGTCCTGACAGCGTTCAGTGGCCCCGCATGCCAAAGCCCAGAAACGCCCTGCAAAGGAGCTGGCTAAACCTCTTCCAGCCTAATGAGCAAGGCACATCCATCACATCAGGGCCAAGACAAAGCAGTGGACTGTGTATTCCTCCCGTTCAGGATGAAATTATTTGAGGATGGCGATTTTCCTTATAAGAATTTAAAGCTTTAAAACTGAGCTTCACTCGCAATGGTAGAGACAGAGATTCAGTGAACTGGGATTGTGACAATGAATTGCCTCAAAATAAACTGAAAATGTGGCAAAACAGTTGTGCATCTCCAGATGGTAATGAGATGCAATTATATATTTGAACTAAGCAGATGCATTATATAGTAATTGTTTTAAAACTCTTAGAAACTGCTTGAGATAGTAAGTGTGCCTGCTTGTTTGTCCCAAGCTCACAAAAACCTCTGCTATACTCAGATCTCCTAAACTGGTAGAAAAATAGGCCTTCACTAGCAGGTAGTTAAATAATCTTGAATAATATTTCCAAAGGCAGCTTGTATCTATCTAAAGAATGTGGGCATAATCTTGCTAAATTTCAAGTAACCCAGAAGTTGCATAACACTTTTTGCAACTAAACTGGTGACCTCCAACACTGAAACAAAGCCAAAATTAATCACTGGAATTCTTTAAAACATTAGACAAGGATCTTGTATTCTTCTTAGGAAAGCTTATAGTCAAAACAAGGTTTTAAACTAGGAGACAAGATGATCTAATCTCCACCTAGAGTCAACTCAGAGAGATGTGACCCTCTCCAGAGGATGACTAACCTTGTATCATGTGAATTGTTGAATGATGGCCTCAGCATGTCCAGCAAGAAAGCAAGCACAGGGGGCAGAGCCTCTAATTGAGACATGACAGCCACCAAATCATCTTTGTGGTCTCCTCTGGACCTGCTCAAGTTACGTCCATGTCCTTCCCATGTTGGGGTTATATGTTGACAAATTGCATAAAATTATGCTTTAGGGAAAAAGATTGGTTTAATTTACAGTTTAATTTAAAGTCAAATAGGAAGAATTCTTATGGCATCGTAATGTTCCTTTTCACTGTTGGTGGAACAAAAACTTGATATTTGTGTTGCAGTATGATGTTTACATTATGATAACATTTTGTCTTAGATGCTAATGTGTAGGCAAGATTTTAATTACTTAAGTAAAGGTAGAATGTCATTACTTTGTTAAAGGAAAATCTTTATGGTTTCCTCATGAACATTTTTGGTGTATTTTGTACAGTTCAGAAAAAAATAACTTCATCATCTCAGAAATTGTTGATGAAATGAAATTTGCTTCTTTTTCACACCTCTAGGTTATTTATTACACTATTCTTCTTTCAACATCTGGTGCTTATTTTCAGTTGAAACTTTCATTGTTGCAATGGTTGATTACTCATACCAATTATTGCTTTTCTTCTGGTTGTAGTCTATTTGAAAGAATAGGCACAGCAAGTAAATGCATTATTACCTATTATGACATTTATTATGATTATTAATATGTGTAGGGAATATATTCAGAGTATTATTCATATGGTAGTTAAACAGTTCCAGACTCGATATTTGCTATCTTTGATATCAGGCTACAAGAGTTTCCCCATTTTATATATTAGAAATGGAAGGAAATAATAATTAAAAATCTTGCCCAAGGTTAAGGAGAGAAAATAAGTTCTATCAGGGACTCACAGTCTTCTGTCTCTAATTGCTCCTGGAACAATGTTTCATTGTATCATTGAGACCAAACAGAACTAAGAGTGATAGATGAAAAAAGTCCCAATGGTAGATATCTGGCTTACTCCTGCAGCCATACCACCAAAATAGATTGATTTTCACATCCACAGAGCCAGTTTAGAAAACATTTGTCTGAAATCCAGGAAGGCTGAATACTGCAATAACACAGAATAGCCAATTCTCAGAGAGGTCAACAAGAGCTTTCAAAAAAATTACTTTGGATTGGAGTTTTGGTGGGTTTGCTTTTACTTCAACTAAATTGAAATTGTTGAATCTGAGGGTAATGAAAGAGATTTGTCCATACTGATGATGAGGGAAATATTATGCAACCTCCAATGGTTTTCTGAAAAAAGTCTTCTTATATTTTCATACTAATCTGGGATCCATATTACCACAATGAAAGCACAGTGGCTTGGTGGATTTATCTTGCCATTATACCCTAAACATTGCACTGAAATAAGGAGTATATGTAACTGGTGCCAAAAGAAGGGGACATAACTCTCAGAAAGCAAGAAAGACAAGTACCTTGAGTATGTAATTATTTCCATACCTTTTTGTCCCCTTTTTGGTCATTTGAAAGTGTTCTCTCATTTTCCTCATTCAAAGACTGGGTATAACTTAATAGGTTAAGTTAGGAGAAATGGATCCTGCTCTACAGTCCAGTTCTGGAATCAAAGCTATAAACTGGCCACCAGTGGTGAAAGAAATGAAAATTTGGGGCTGGGTGGAATCAGGTTTAAGGGCAACAAAAACATCAAGGATCAAATATCTAATATATGTAGAACACACCATGTATAGTAAACTGGGATGTAAAATGAAAATGCAAATAAAAAGTAAAGAGCAAGGTGTATAAGGAGGTTAAAAAATATAAAAATAGCACATGCCAATTCACCCAGAAAGGGGGAATAATGAAGAAACCCCATTAACATCACATTTTTCCCATTTGTGAACTTGGAGCAGTAACGATCTGATCCAAATGCTCCTTTGCTAGAGGAAGTTTGAAGGGGTAGGATCCTAAGGGACACTGGAAGGATGACCATAATGTTCATGAAAGGGATAGGCTATGGGTGTGTAACAATTATAACTGCTTTGTTATATTGCTGAGGCTTTTGTCTTGGTACAAGGATTCTTTATTTTCTTTTCCTGTAATAAATAAGCCTGAACCAATAATACTTGTCTTGCTTTACCATTAAGATTCCATTTTTATTAATAATAAATTTCTGACTTCATGTCTTCACTGCATTTCCCTTTAGCACATAACAAGATTTTAAGCATAATAAAAAGCTTAAAGTTTTAACAGAAAAACAAGTTCCCATTTGACTAGCTTTCATAGAGCATCTTCAAGAACAATCTAGGAAAAACAGTAATGTTTGTTTTTGTCCCATCTCATTTTTATTTCTAAGTGGAATTTGCTGCTAGCAAGGAAAAAGAGTTTCTGATCATAGTCAGTTACTCTGAAAAATATATTTTATTACTTTCAAAAAACCCCACTTAAATGAAGGGAATTATAAAATCATTTTTACAGGAGTCTTTGGATAATAAATTGTCAAGTCTTAAATATCATCAGATTCTTTTATCTGAGTTTATCTTGTCGAGATGAATCAGAATGCTGTAATCAATCACTCAGCTTAGCTATAAAATGGCTTCATCATACACATGTATTCTCTTCAAAATCAAGTTGTAACATTTGCACATAATAACTTATTGGGTTGCAAGGTTAGTCCAAGCCTGTGTTCAATATTATCTGACATTTTATTGGCTACTACACAAACTTTTGCCTAATACAGTCATTTTACTTAGAAATTTAATTGAAAGGTTGCCTGTAACAAAACACTTTTTTAATGTAGGAAGAGTAAAGTAAAACTACTTGATGCATGGGAGGAAGAGGGGAGACAGTAAAATGTGGGAGAAAATGAAGAAGAAAAAGAAAACACTCATTCTAATGAGAAATGGAGTTTGAAGAGGAAGTTTCATAAGGATGAATTCATTCCCTAAGGGAGCTTAGTCTGCATTTGGTGCCTGGATCAGCACACCTTCCTAGATGAAAAGTATAAATCACACAGTTATGTGATGGATGATGTTTATTTAGAAGGAGGCTTGTTAAAGAGGTGCTTAGCAGGAAACGGGCATCTCCTTTCAAGGAATGAGGTCTTGATGCAGACGTTCAGAGAGTACAGAAGGGGAGGCAGGAAGACATGGGCTTGTAGGGGAAAACCTCAGCAGAGGATAATAAGGGGCTATCCTCAATTTGTGGCTATCTGGACTTTGTCAGAGGAATATGACAGATGCAAACAGGCCTCCACAAGAAGTTTCAGGCAGGCAATGGATCTAGTTTACATGTGAAACTTATATTGACCTATTTCATTTCAAAGGAATGAGACTTAACAAAAAGTGAGATAAAAGCCTGCTTAATTGATGTGTAGGATGATGAAAATGCAAGAGGTAACAATCAAAATAGGAATAATTTTAACTAAACCACATGTTTTCTCATGTAGGTGTATTTTTTCTTCTTTTTTTTTCTCCCATATCTTAGCAGTCTTTACTGAAGGAAACTTTACAAATTCTTTTTAAAAAAAAACACTTTCTATTACCAGTTATACCCCAGTATAGAAGGGAGTCACACTCGCTTCTCAGTTCTGAAAAAAAACCAAAACCAAACTAAAATAATTTTCTGAATCTACCTTAAATTTGACATAGAATGAATATGCTAATACAAGTACTTGATGCTAAAGTATTGTGAAAAACAAACTGAGGAATAAAAAGCCATGAAAAGTGTTATTTAAGCTGTGTCTGTGGCCCCTAATTTTTTGTGTAGGAAGTTAACATAGAATAGCAGTAAATTTGAGAGAAAAAAACCCCAGACAACAACAAGAACAAAACTTCTAAAAGAGCTTCATCCTCATTATTGTTTAGTGGAAACAATATCATGAGTACATATATCATGGAATATCCAATATCATGGAAACATATAATGAGTAATGACATTTCCTCAGGAGGTGATAATTCATAAAATAAAAAATCATAAAGTATAAATGGTTTATGACAGTTGTTGAATGTTGACAGAGCTGTGTTGGAATCTAAGACTGGGTTCCATTAAATAAAAGTTGTCTTCTCTTTGGTCAGTGTGTCTCTCCATTTTCTCCTGTATTTGGCTATGGGCATTGCCAGGATTCCACTGCGCATCTTTACATGGAAGGGAAGATGAAAACTTGGAAGCTATTGGATCTTCAGTTCCTGAGCACCTTGGCCCCTCCTCATCTTGCTACTTATCGAAGTGGCTTCCTATTTCAATGTGTAGGATAAGAGAAACAGAAAACTTGTGGAGCCTCTGTACAGCCACCCTCCCAGGAGCTTCCAGTATTCATACCTTCAGAATGGCTCTTCTGGTGGGTTTCCTGAAGACCATGACATTTTTTATTTTACACAAAGAATTTGAAATGTGAGGTTCTCCTTCAGTTCATAACAAAGTCAGCTATTCTGAAATATCAAAGCCCTTTGTGAATTGGAATGACCTTTCCCTGGTTAGCTCCTGCCCTTTAGCAATGGGTGTTGCTGGTTGCTCGAAATTCACATACATGGCTACTTTTTGCAAAAAAGGCTATGAGGGGGCAAACTTTCTCCAAAAGGTCTTTAACTTAAAAAAGTCAACCCAAGGCATGAGAAAAAGAGAACCAGTTCTGCAGGCTATTCACCTCTTGGCCTCTTTAGTGAAATTGCCAACAAGGAGAGGAGCTGCGATGAAGACTATTCATTTATCTCTGAAAATAATGTTGAATATCTGTCACTGCTTTGGGAAATGATTGACCTGATAATGATAGGTTTTATACCAGCAGGTCCTCGAGTGCCATTCTCAAAGTCACTATATGGGGTTTGAAAATTGACTTCTTAATGGTGACAATCCTGTGAAACAGAAAGGAATTGCATTGCAGATGAATTTTCTGATGCAAGTGCATTGTCTTTTCTCTACCCAGATTGATGCCCATGTACTAAGTATGTTGCCCAGAGCAAAACTTAAGGGAATTACAGGGCAATGACATTACATTGAGCTATATACCTTTAATGTCATGCAATAATTTACTCTTTAACTTTTCCTTATGATGGTGAAATGGTTCTCACTGAAAAAAACCCCAAACATACTTACAAGAGATTTATATTTAAATGTATGAATATATAGCTTAGCCTCAAGAAAAAAGTATCTTAATTTACCTCTTGTTTTTAAGGTTCATTACAGCTAAAGTTTCCTTCCAGAGAAGCATCTCACAAAGGTCAATAGAAACTATTGGGGATTAAGAATGGAATTTTCAAAAGTAATTACTGCTGGCCTAAGTCTGATCTTGCTGATTTCAATGAAGTACAGTTAACTTTAGTGTGAATAGAGGTAGTCAAATGTCAAGAGCTTTTTGGAAATCCACTATGAGTGATGTGTCATTCAGTTGACAGTGAGACAAGAATAGAGTACAGGACCCTCAAAGTGGGTTATTCCCTCCCTTGTCTTCTTTCTTTTCTGTGAAGTGTGGATATTAATTTCTTAGAAACATATCAATGCTATCATACCACACAAATATGCAAATACAGAAAGACGAAAAAACCAAAGTGAATTAAATTGAGTGGCTGGGAAAAAAAGGGGTTAACAAGGATAAATATAGATAAAAGTAAACAAATACAAATCCAATGAGATATTGCCTTGGAAAATTGCTACCTAATTTATTTCCTCATTAGCATTTTTGAAACTTAACTAGGCCCAATTTCCCAGTAAACAAGAAAAATGAATTGCAGATCCCCACTCTGTTTATGTTCAATTTCTATGCTGTGTTTTGTTCCCCCTGAATTAAAGGAAAAAATCTGTCTTGTTTGCTCTTGAATTAATATTATAATAAATGCAACTTTCCATGGTGTTTGCAGTTTGTCACTACTATTTATTAGATAGAGTATGCTAACACCTAAAGAATAACCAACAGAGGTATTCTGTTGTGATGGGCAAGACTGAGACACTACCCATTCCCATTTTTGCATATTTAAATGGTTCACTTTTAACAAGCAAAGCAGGCAATGCTTTTAGGGATAGGAGAGAAGAATACATAGAATACATAAATTAAGAAAATAATATCCTGATTTGTAGATTTCTAACTATTCCTAAAATTTTGGGCAACCTTCAGGAATAGCTGCTTTTCAACATCTTTCCCAGGAATTTGAGTACTTGTTATGAAAAGTACTAGTACTTAGAGGGAAAAAAAGTTAGCTTATGGTAAAAGATTTTCAATCCCTGTTCGACCAGGTTTTGAACCATGAGCCAATTTCAACCAAATTTTCCAGATGGATAGAAGTAACAAAAAATACCAGGGTTCAACACATTTAAAGAAATTCTTGGCCCAAATACAACAAGGAAGCACTGCAAGTGATATCTTAGTAACACCTCTCATTACATACTGGGAAATCCATACCAGGTAAGATGTAAAGCAACAACTTTTATCAGACCTACTCCTCTTGAAGAAGCTTTAGTATTTATTCAACTGTGGTAAGTAAACAAATATAAACCTTTTCATTCATTGACATTATCACCTACCACATACTGCAAAGAGATTGAATAGAAATTAAGGTGGGACTTGCCCATGGACAGGGAGATGCATCCATCTCTGTAGGTAATAGGACATCACATCACTCCAGTGTCAGTGTGCAACTGTAGGCACCTATAGGATGTCCTTAGCATCCAAAATATGATAAAGCAATCATATCTTCAGCCTTTTTAGATGAGTAGCTCAGATGGAGAAGCCCAAATTGCAGAAACTAGACCTTGACTGAAATAAATCCCATTTGCCTCTTATTTTTTGCCCTATAAAGCAGTATTAATATACGAATTTAGCATGACTAAGTGTACTGATACAAGTTGTTGTACAAAAATATTTTTAAGATGTTATTTAATTTTAGAAGAGTGCATTATGTTGGGAGTTGTGCAATTGTCTTTCCACAAGGAGTCAGGAAAAGGAATGGCTACATCTTTACGCAGCAGGAAGAGACAACCTGCTCAGCAATCCTAACTGGAAAAGTAAGGTTATGCTTTGTACGTAGAATCATAGAATCACAAAATCGTGGAATAGCCTGGGTTGAAATGGACCTTAAAGATCACCTAGTTCCAATTCCCCCTGCCATGGACAGGGACACTTTCCACTAGACCAGGTTGCTCAGAGTTCCATCCAGCCTGGCCCTGAACACTGGGACCATCTGCAACTTCCCTGGAAACCTGCTCCAATGCCTCATCATCCTCACAGTAAAAAATTTCTTCCTAATATGTAAATTAAACCTCTTCTCTTTCAGTTTGAAGGCATTCCCCCTAGGCCTGTTAGTACATGCCCTTGTGAAAAATTCCCCTCCGTCTTTCTTTTAGGCTCCCTTGGAAGAGGGAAGGTCACAGTTAGGTTACTCCAAAGCCATTTCTGTTCCAGGCTGAACAATTCCAATTCTCTCAGCCTTTCCTCATAACTTATCTTGTATTGTTCTCACATCAGTAATATACTTTTTTCATTTATCTGGATACTTAGCTTTTGGACTATAGGATACAAACTGAAGTTTGCACAGTGAAGATGATCCTACAACAGTTAGGACAACATGTTGGTGTGAACCTGTTCTTAAACAGGTGCTGGAGTCTGTCATGCTTAGTTGTGTTGTAGCTTTAGGTCACGGTCCTTCATAGTACACATGTTTACATCTAAATTAATATAATACATTATATTGTACAATTAAATCAGCTGCATCAAGTTCTGATGCACAAAATCTGGTCTTTTTACCATCAAATCTTTGGGTTGAGATTCAGCTATGCTGCAAATAATTCTCGATATGTGACTGCTGTTCTCTGATAGTTGTGGATGTTGTCTAGGATAACTGCACTGCTAGCACGGATGCCTTAGTACCTAGTGCATGACAGCATGACACTGCTCTAGAGAGAAGGCTCTGTGTTAAATTGGTCTGGACTTCTGTGTGTGTTTGGTTTGCTTGCTTTAGTCCAATATGTATTCCCTCTCCTGTACAGCTAATCTGTTCTCCTGTCATGGTATATTTTTTCTCCAATCAAATCCACTAGGCTAAACTTACTACAGGTGCTGCAAAAAATATGTTTCTGTAAAAAAAAAAAAGAAAATCAAGACAGTTTCATAATCTTTTGCTGAACAGTTGCACATTAAATGTAAAGCAATTCATTTCCATAACAATGAATTTTACTAAATGTAAATGGAATCGTATTCCAAACATTTCAAAGAAAATGTGTTTTATTTTGTTTTGGGTTTTTTTCCCTGGGTTTTTTTTGTTTTTTGTTTTTTTTTTTTGGTAGAGTACTAGCATTTATTCTCCCAAATATAGCAAGTCTGCTTACAAGCACTCATTCCCTATATGATTCACTTACACTGGCATTAGTCTGTCTAGAGACTTTCATCCAAACATGTAAAAGCTCTGAAAAGTATCAGGTAATGACTTATAATTGCTACTTCTGATGGAATATGGATTTTGTATGATCAATTTTCTTCCTCCTTACCAACCTCACATCTTTATTAGGATACTTTTGTTGCATTTTTTTTTTTCAGGCTGCAAATTCTGTGGAATAAAAATTATATCATTTGATTTATTTTTATAGCATCTAACATAATGTGATACTAAATATGTCTGCATATAATCAGGGCTGTATCAGTGTTAATAATAAATAATAAAATCCTTCTAAGATTATTATTCATTGCTCAGGTAAACATTGAAGTAAGTAAGTAGGCAACTGCCCTAAGTTCTATACAAGTCAAGGGCAGAGACAACCTTCCAAACCAAAGTAGATTAAGATTCACTTTTCATGGCATGACAAAATGATGTGTGTCTCTAAAAGCACTATTAAAAGATTTACATCATCTGCCATGTGTAACCAAGGGTGAGTTTCACAGCACACCACTTCAGCCAACTGAAAATTTAGGCATATCATTTTCCTCTACAGCAAAGAGTGAGCAATACCCACCTCCCAAAACAAATTCCTTCCAGCTCTGTCCCCTTGCTGGCTCCAGAGGGAAACAAGACAACTCAGAAATTCCCAGACATTTAGGGCTCAGCTCACTTGCATGCTCTGACATCTGATGATTCAAGGCATCCAAGCTGTGCTCATGGACAGCACACAGGACCTTCCAGGTGCCTTCTGTCCTGCAATATGAACCTCGTGCTTAGGATCCTTTTCCAGGGAGAGCCAATGTGTTCTGGTGAATAATCAGGATCTGCCTGAAGTAGTCACGGCATTTAATCAGTGGAATCCCTCTGAGGAGTCACACAATTTTAGCAACTAGAGCTCAGAAAACCAGCTCTTATGTAGACACTTACCCTGCAGTTAACTAAAATTAGGTGAAATGAATCCCAAATTCATAATTTTTAAATAGCTATAGTTATATTAAATGCAAATGAGCCAGTGAACAGGGATCTGCAGTAATTTCTGATCAAGGATTCCAGAGTTGGGCTGGAAGATGATGGCTGCTAAAGTTCAGGAACAAGCTATAAGAGGAAACTGGGGACCTCACATAGGACTTAAAACAGTGCTAGACAGACACCTCCAGTAGACTTGCCTCAAATCTATCTGAAGGAAGGTATTTGGGGAGTATAAAACCTTTATGCTAGCACCAGCATTGTGGAAAGAGGACTGGTTGATATTTTACATATTTTTGGCTTTTTTGAGAACTGCATATCAGATTTCCACCCTTGAAATGATTTACTAATTGTAGAAAGGAACTCTTTGTACTTAAAAATCTGATATGTTCCTTGCTCCAAAGAGCATAAGGCAGAGATCTAGATCAAGAAATACTTAAAGAGATTATTTTTAAAGAAGACTGAGAAAGACTGTCAGGCTGACAGGCCCTTGAATGTGTTCCATCCGTATGGAATAAAGTATTGAGCAGCAAAAAATATAATATGCATACGTGAGAAAAAAAACATACATAACTAAGTGACATAATGAGGAGCATTAGGAAGAACCATGGTGCCATTTGAAATGCTAGACTGATGCAGTCAAATAAAGTGGAGTGGAAGACAGCATTTGTATGTGCATCAAGGAAGAAAGATTCTGCTTTAAGCCAGTTGCCTGTCAGCAGAAATATTTTTTCAGTTAAAAATGGAAGGAAAAAAATTAGTGAACACTGTTCACAAGCAAGGCAAAAGGTTGGGAGTGGTTTATTTCCTATTTTTGGACCACCAGCATAATTAAGATAAAAGTGTTGAGTGTGCTCTTGCAGGTATGGGATTCAATAAACTGGAAAAAAAAAAATAAAGCAAACAAACAAAAAGAAAAAGAAACAAACGACAACAACAAAAAATCCTCCCCCCCAAAAAAAGTCATAAGATTTTCTGGAAAAACAAAAACAAAAAAGGAGGTCATTTTCATCCCAAAATATTTGTGGGGTTTTGTTTTTTGGTTTTGGTTTCAGATAAAACTTGCCTGGAATTGCTAAGCACAAGAAATGGTGACTACATGTAAAGGACCCAGATTTGTGATTTCAACAGAAACAGTGAGAACTCCTGGTTTCCTCCTGTATTATTCACTCTGACTGTGAATACCTCAAAAAGGAGCAACACCTTTCACAAAAGCCGTAAAAACTACAGGTCTACTTTTCTTTCTTATGTAAATCACTGTGGCACTTTCTGACTTTAGTGCAATTATGACCGTCAACACCATCTGAAGAGTTGGCTAAACTGAATCCAAAGTATTTCTGCTTGGTAATCCAAAGTTGTGACTGCCTTTCTCTGCATGTAAGGTTAAACAGCTTTGTGCTGAAAAGGATCACTAGAGGCCCTGACACCTAGTCCAGATCTGGAGAACTAAATATTTGAATGGCTACTCTACTGGAGATGTCTGTTGTTGCTGTTCAGTGTCAGTAAAGTAGTCGCCTGTAACTGCAAAACCAACTAATGTCTCACCTCTGAGTTACAGAGGAAATACACATCTATAGGTGAACTTCTACATATATTTCCAGGACGCAGACAGCAGGAAACATTCCATAGTTACTACTCTTGGCCCCATGTGCTGCTGTGACTGCTGCTATACAAATGTAGAAAAGGCAAAAAAGGAATGAAGTCACAAGAACAGATGCAGCCAAAAAAAAGACATTTCACAAGCCTTAATTGCAGTTAAAAATATTTCTATCATTCCTGAGTGAAGAATTTCTGCATCACTAAGATATAATTTTAGTCATCTTATACCTACACTAACAGAACAGCAGTTCCTGACTATCTAAAGGTAGCAGAAACCATGTTTGCCTAATCCTGGGGTTGTTTTTTCCCCCAACAAATGCAGTTGAAATAATAACAAAGCAGCCTCATTCCACCTCTACAACCCAGCAGCAAATATAAATCCATCAGGGTGACAATAGGATTAAACTGTGGGCACTGCTTGCTTGTTAGTCTTCTCCCTTAAATAACTTCCATGTGAGATGGGAAATTAATGTTGCAATAAGTTGGTTCCTGTTGTGGGCCCAACAATAGAGGAGCAATCCTCTTACCGTGGAGCATTACTTTTGCCTGTGTGTCGGCTGGCTAAACTGTTCAGTCACCTTTTGTCTCCAAGGGAGTACAATGTGCTTGTTGATTTGCCAAGTCCTAAATCCTATATTTAATACAATGCCCTGATGTAATTTGAAAAATAAAAGTATGACTCTCCCTGAATACCATTAACAAAATTGAAGGGGAGAGGGGAGAAATGGGGGCACAAGCTCATATATAGATATTTTCACATTCAAACCCCAGACAAAGATTCAAGCTGTGTCTTTAGGAGGAAGGTGGCATGGACAAAAGAAAGTGTATTAATTGAACCACCTCAGAAGTAGGTTTTAAATTATCATGGCTCATCTTCTTCCACGGCTTTTTCCTTGCTTTAGTATAGGGGAAATTTATTTGCTGCAGAGATACATCGGCTCTGAAGGCCAGTGGAGAAAGAGGACGGAGCCAAGTTTGCTCCTTCTCCTAACTAAACAGATATTTCTACACCTAAACCCAGCTGCATTGGGTTTTACTTATTCCTAGCTATTGAATTCCAGCCTGAGAACTTCCAACATATTTAAGTCTATGCCTAAGGACTATCTAGTCTAAGCCTTCATGAGGAATAGGACCATACTGGCAGAGTAGTCTGGAGCCTTCCCTGTGACTTGTACAACTGAACCTCGGTTGGCGTTCAAACAGCTGGCCAAACCAGTGGTGGCTGCTGAGTTCACACACACTCCATGTGTTCACCAGACCTGATGGATTCATGTGTGGTAATTCAAGCCTGAATTACAATGGCTTAATTTCTGCCAGTGTGGCCACCAGAGACTGGAGATTCAGGTCTCTAGGTTCTCAAATTCTGTTTGGAGGCGTCCTTCCCTCTCCCTCTCCGTTGACAAGAGAAGTCCACAGTACCTGCACTCCTGGTTCAGATACCTTAAACTGGGCAGAGCATTTCAGAGCCATAGTCACTGCCATTTAAAGCTGTTCAAAACAATGCTGTCAGAATACCTGTCTGGTGAGGAAAACTATACCTTTCAAAATGCCCAAAAAAATTTTTTTTTCAGGCAAATTTCATGTGAGGAGGAAAACAAAAGAAACACAGTGATGGTGACAAACTGTACTGTGGCAAAAACTTCCACATGGAATATTTATTTTAAAATTTCAAAATAGCTTTAAAAAAATCATTTGTTTAGTACATTAAAAAAAAATCATATGTCATTTTACTGTGAATGAAATGCTCTGAATTAGAAAAGCAAAATATTTGGACTGACCTTCACGTCCCTCAATTTTTTTCCTCCAGGGAATTTCATTTTGAAGCAAGATGTTTATTTATTTGTTCTCAAGGCTGTTTTGTATTTTATGAATGATAAAATAAAAATCACAGGTTTAGATTTTCCTATCATACAGGAAAATCTCTGTGTTGTCTCTCCCCAGGTCTATCACCATCTCACCACTTTTCTGCAGGAAATTAATGTGGTGCCCTCAGTTTGCCTACTATGGGGCAAAAGTAATGCCCAGAACAGTTCCAATACTCAACAAGGAGCAGGGAGGGCATTTTCAGCTTTAAAATTGTGGTGTTCACTTGTAACAACTTGTAAAACCCCATACACCGAAGTGGAGACCGTATGTCTACTGTTGCTCGCACAGGTGACAAAAATTCTCCTGAATTGCAGAAAAAAAGGCAGATGAGAAAAGAGCAGGGCAGGTGGCAGGAGCAAGGGTATGAGAAAAAAGAGTCACACTTCAGCTGGAAAATGGTGAGCTTTTATCTCTGATTGCATGACCAGTAGAGTTACAGAACCTACATCCTCATCTGAGGCCATCCCGTCAAGTTAGACCTCGTGGGACAGGAGGGAATTTTGTGCTGTCTCTGTCCCATGCTAGAGGTAAATAGATGAGTCCAATAATAAATTTACTTTAATGAGAGAAACAGATGCATGTAATTTATTATACTGAGGGGATGAGGAATGCAAGCAGCATTGTTGTGGCTTAAACACAGAGAGCAACTCAGCCCCACACAGCCTCTCACTTACTGCCCCGCCATGGTGGGATGGGGAGAGAATCAGAGCAGTAAAAGTGAAAAAACTCATGGGCTGAGATGAAGGCAGTTAAAAGGTGAAGAAAAAGCCACTCATTCCAGCAAAGCAAAACATGGACTTTGTTCAGCACTTCCTTCCCATCAACAGGCAGGGGCTGAGCAATCCCCGGGAAAGCAGGGCCCCATCACGAGTAGCGGTGACTTGGGAAGACAAATGCCATCACTCCAAACTCCCCACACACTCTTCTTCTCTCTGCTGTGTATGCTGAGAATGACGCCTACAAGGTATGTAATATCCCTGTGGTCCCTTGGGGTCAAATGTCCTGCCTGTGTCCCCTCCCGACTCCTTGTGCACCCTCGGCCCGCTCGCAGCTGGGGTGGGGTGAGATGCAGAAAAGTGCCTGACCCTGTGCAAGCACTGGCCAGCAATAATGGCAACATCTCTGTATTATCAGCACTGTTTCAGCAAAAATCCAATACACAGCCCATAATAGATACTGTGAAGAAAATTAACTCTACCCCAGACAAAACCAACACATGCATGAATCTCAGTGCAGAGATCAGGTGGTAATTTTCAATGAGAATAAACAGAGGGTTTCTAGAGCAGAGGTGCATTCTCAAAGTGACTTTATAAAAATTTCTCCTCACTCCAGTCTTCTCCCCTGTTCAGCACCCTCCTTGAGATCTCATGTATCATTGTTTTGTGCACACCGCTTTCCATGAGATGAGTTTAATAGCATTATAAAAGTCACATTGTGCACAAATTGGGAACTTCAGCGCCTTGGTAACTGCTCTGATGCATACACACTTGCAAAGTTTTCAAAGCAGAAATGTTGAAGGCACTTCAAGGCACAAAAACATCCTTGGGTAAATTACTTCCTATTAGTATGTCACATATATCTTATATATGACTCTGGTTTCATGAAGTGACAGCCGCGCTTGACAATAAAACTTTGCACTCTTTTTTATTTATATTTTTCCTGATTTTTTTTATTTCTTCCAAGTATATAATGTCTGATGCTAAACCACTTATCTTCCTGCTACCAGTGAGGCCAGCGCTGCTTACTTTGCTTACCAATAAGCTAGAGCATTTCCACCCCACGCCCCTGCCTGAAGTATCAAGCAATTCTAATCACTGCTGGTCAAGTCAGACAACAGAAGGAAGCATGGATAGTTTTAAAAGGTGGGTAGGTTGTAAGTCCTGTGACCCATTTAACATTAAAAAGGAAAAACATGAAGGAAAAGCTGTGTATCTAAAAAGGGGATGTTTCCTTGTCTGGATAAATTCCACCTCAGACACAGAATATCACTCTTTTTTCAATATCTTAAAGCTACATGGCAAGAAAAAAAAGTACCAAGCCTTCCCTCTCACCTATAAAAAATGGAAAAGGGAGGCATAACTTCTACCCATATGAATACCCCATATTGTCTGCAACCCTCCCCCTTTCCAGATAGTGATTCCAGAGTGAGTAATTTGGTTCTCAATTTTTTAATGAAGAATCTGATCTCTTTTTTTTTGTTGTTGTTTTGTTTTATGCTTCCGCATAATGGGACACTGAAATTGAAAAATCAGTTTAAGTTCAGGTTTACAATCTATTTCACTTCCTCATTTCCAATTACAATTTTGGAATATTTTGTTGTTTGCATTTAAGGCATCATATGGAGATATTTAACACTTCATATCTGGTAGGTTAAATGACAATTTTAATGGACTGTTAGGAAAGTTTAGAAATACATAAAAAAAACCTTCATTTTTTCTACTTTTCTGCCCCATACACCATTTCTACATCACTTTGAAACAGAGAAATCACATCTCCTTAACATGTTCTGATCATTTTGATATCCCCTGTTTAATTTCCTCTAGAGTATATTTCTGAAATGTTATGGCTGAGAGAAGGATGCCGTTGATATAGCTAAATTACAGAAAATGGCAAATGTATCAAACCTACATATTAATCCCCAACAACATTTACAGTGTCCATTTAACTGAGCTACAAACACTGTGTTTACAACTATGGGAAAGGTTTACTTAATGGTTCCCTTTGCAGTTGTATTTCTAAACATGGTCACATCTGGCCAGAGGAAAGTATGGGAGGGGAAGCCAAGTAATTAATATGTTATTTGGAAATTTAGTTAAAAAGTCTTATCTTTCGCACTTTCTAAAAACTTTCAAATTTTAATCTAGGATTGGATTTCATGATTATGTTCACTTCCAAATGTACTATTTCCAAAAAAACCCTGTCATTTAGTCTGCATGAACAAACTGATACTAATTCATACTAATCCTAAAAAAACAAAAAAGCAAAACAAGCAAAAAAAAGCAGTTGCCAGCTCAATACCATCACAAAGGGAAACTGCAGGAAGATTCATCTTAGACAGACCTTCTCCATGTTTATAATGGCTGAAAAATATATTATTTATATAAGTTTTACCTTTTGAAATGACATTTTTAATATTTTAAAATACTAACAAAATTAAAGATCATTAATCCTCCTTCAAATAAAGAGATCAATTTAGAATTAAAGAGTTACTATTGTTTTAATTATTTGTTTATGTTATATTTTTTAAATCCTTTTTTTTTTTTAATTGTAGGAAGCAGACAGCTATTCAATCCCAGATCTTGACCTGTTGAGGTTTTATTTTTTCAAGAATATATGACATCATAAATCATATATAAAGCAAATATCTGAAGCATAAATCTCCCGTTAGACATACTGGACAATGTAATTTCCTTCATTTAAGCTTCAAAGATTTAATCATGACTCTTTACCTGAATTTTAGTTCTGATTTAGGTAATGGCTGTCTAAATAAATCTTCCATAAATTGTTGGGAATATCTTGGTTTGAGGGAGGTAGAAAAACAGAGAAATAGGAGGAAGGGAAGGGAAGGGAA
>WBMZ01002234.1:73976-87350 GCA_013400975.1 Atrichornis clamosus | reverse complement strand
CTGTAGAACTGTCCATGGTGTGGACAACTTTGGCCCTTTAAGTAGAGCAGCAGTTCTGAGTTTTTCTGGAGTGAGCATCAGTTCACCATCTCGTCTGTTTTTGCCACCTCTACCTCCCTGGACCTGCATCTTTGTCCTTCTGTAGGTCTTTGGCTCCTTCCTTCTCCTCAGTTCCTGGTATGGGTGCTGAAATCTGAAAATCTTTGACGTTTCCTGGGGTTCTTTAACATGGAAAATGTATGGATAGGTTTCCCTCCTCCTCAGAAACCACCAGCTGACTGCCAGACCGAGCATTTAAACTCAGCTTCGTGGGTCCCGAGCTCAGAAGGGACGTTGGGGTGATACCCGCAGGGGTGAGGTGAGGGCACAACACCCTCTGCCCACGGCACAGAATAATTTCAGGTGTTCTCCTTGGTCCTTCCAAGGCCTGCCCAGCTGTGACCCCAGGGCAGAGTTGCCCAGGGGGTTAAATGGAAAGGCAGTGGTGGAACAGCCAAATCAAAGCTTTCCAGTGTTCTCTGCTCAGTGGCTGTGGAACAGATCACCTTCAGTAGTGTCAGAATAATCACTGCTCTCCCACTTGTGACATTCAGCAGCTTTAGACTCCCTCAAACGCCAGAGTTCCTGTCCTCAGGAGTCCTGTGTGTCTGAGACAGTTCACATCCCCTGGCAGATAAGGTTTGGGTTTCTTCACCCCTTGGGGTATCCCTGTGCTACACTTCTAAGCAGGTGTTTGGAATTGGCCTTCCTTTGGAGCTGGCTGTGGGTTGGGATGCATTTTACAGCTCAGCTGGTCACTGCTTTGTTCTCTTTTAGATCCTGTGCCCTTCTTGAGAGAACCTAAAGAGGCCCATGGAGTTTCGGGTGGAGTTGAATTGTCATCTCTCAAGCTGAAGAGGAGACAGAAAGGGGAGCTTTTCCCAGGGTGGGCAGGTCTTGGAGCAGCCTGGGATAGGGGAAGGTGTCCCTGCCCATGGCAGGGGTTTGGACTGGAAGACGTTTAAAAGTCCATTCCAGCCCAAACTATTCATGGTTCTGTGATTCTGTGATTTGTGAGCACCTACAGATCCCAACTCAGACCCAGCTGTTGGTCATGGCAGCGGCCTCTGGGACAGAGCAGGGCTGTGCTTCACAGCAGCGGGGACAGAGAGAGGGGAGGGGTGCCAAGATTTTTGTCCAGGGTGTCAGATGTCATTTGCAGGACCCAGAAATCATCGTTTGTCCCACACCAGGTGACAGCACGTGGCAGCTCACCTGCCCCTGGGACCTGGTCCACTGGGAGGTGGATGTTGCCGGATAAAAGCAGACAAGGATTTGGATTTGGAGACAAACAACTGCAGATGTGAATTTTGTAACCTGATCAGGGCATAATGTGTGGAGGTTCGTGCTGAGCTGACACAGTTTTGGGAGTTGGCTGAAGACACAGGAGAGGGGACGTGGAAGGAGAGAGCAGGAGAGGGTCTGTGCAGGGTCCTGCAGCCAGGAGAGGCCTTTCTGTGTGGCTGTTACAGGCCTGGGTGCAAAGAGATTTCAGCGTCCTGACAAGTGTCTGTGAGAAAGCAAGGCTTTCTCAAGCACGCTCAAGGAAAACACTTTAAAAGTATTGTAAACTATGGTCTTATTATGAGACCAAAGAAGAAAACATGAGGTAAGAGTTACTGTATGATAGTCCAGCGTGCTAAGGTATATAAGCACCTTTGTAAATATACTAAAGAGGTCGGTTTGCATCTACATAAGGCCGTCCGTGTCGTTGGTGTTCGGGCCCGCTAGCGACATTTCTGTGTTCAGCACCTCCCATCTCTGCCCACAAAACCCTCGGTGGGCCACGACCAGCACTGATGAAACCACTTGTGTTCCTGCTTCCCAGACAGTGACTTCCTGAGGAGCTGGGGGCTGTTTCCAGGGCTCAGCACCCCCTGTCACATCAGAGTTCAGGAGAGCAGCGTGCGACCCCCGGACCCCGGCTCTGGAGAGCCCAAGGCAAGATCCCAGTGGAGGGCTGGAGAGTGGACAGGGAGTGGGCCTGGGGAGGTGAGGCACCCGGGCAGGGATGGGGGTGGTGGGTTTTGCTGGGTGAACACCCTGCTGCTTTCAGCTCTGTGTTGGAGGGGAATCTGTCAGCTCGAGTCACCTCCCTGGGTGCTCTCGCAAGTGTCAAACAGGGCCTGGGGGCAGGAGCAGCTTCAGGTTGGTTATCAGTGTTCACCGGCCGGGAACTGGATCAGCACCCACCCCTCCCTGGGGAAGGGGGAGAGAACCTGGGCTTGGCCTGGTGTGAAGGGATCTGGGCCTTCAAGGCACTGAGAGAGGCAGCTGAGAGAACGTGGGGCACGGAGCCAGGGCTGCTCTGCAAGAATGTCAGCTCCACGTGAACAAAGACACTCGGTAATTAGAGAGGTAATTAGTTTGGTAATTACTAAGGTAATTAGTTTGATTCTCTCTCAAGCCACTAACTGCTGGGGAGTGCTGGAGGGAGCACCTTGAGTTGCAGCAGCCCCCCGAGGTTAACCCTTCACCCTCCTGGATGGGAAGCAACAGCTGATACTGCTGAAAATAGGATGGTTTGGAGGGAAAATAACCCTAAAACCCCAGTTTGTCAGAGGTCTTGTGCCCGAAAACTTTGAGCCACTTTCTGATGTCATCCAGAAGTGTTTTTGCCGTAGTCAGGGCAGGATTTGAGGCAGATTGCCCAGCAGTGGTGTTTATGACAAGGTTTGATATCTCCTTAAGACTGCTGGGGGACACCTTGTGGGTGGGGACACTTCTTGGGGAACTGTTTCAAAGTGTCCCCATGGCATTGCTGAGGTTGATCCCCTCCTCCTTGTATTGAATGCCACACATCCCTTCACCCCTGGGCTGCCTCGCTGGTCCAACAGAGGCATTTCATAGCATCCTGGAGTGGTTTGGGTGGGAAGGGACCTTAAAACCCATCCAGTGCCACCCCCTGCCATGAGCAGGGACACCTCCCACTATCCCAGTTTGCTCCAAGCCCCGTCCAACCTGGCTTTGGAGCCATTTCTACCAGCTTGGGGTGCTTGCAGGTGAGTTCTACCCATGTGTCCTGTGAAACCACAGGTATTTTCTGACCACCCGACACAGGAAAACCATCCCTGCTCCCTCAGCAGCTCCTGTGGGTGGACAGGGCCGTGCAGCTGTCCCTGTGATCCCGGAATGGGGACAGACAGCACAGGTCAGACTGTGCCAGAGCCTCTTTGGGAAGTGGCATTGGAGCTGCAGGAAGTGGATTGAATTCCCAAGAACACTGCAAGCTAAGCAGGTTCTTCCTCATGTTCATCTGCTGCTGGTATAGAAATAGCAGGGCTGGGAGGGACTTGGCACATGCTGGAGTCCACTATTCCATAAAACATGATGTCAGGAAATTCTCAACTTCCTTCAGCTCATCCCCTTGCCACGTTAACAGGTTGGTTTGGCTGTGGCAGAGGGATCAGATCTGCAAAGGGTGTGGATGAAGGATAGCAGGAGCAAGGAGATGCAGATCCATTAATAGAAACCAGTTTTGCTAGACACGAGAATTCACTGGACTTCTCTCCTATTTCTTATGTCAGGTAGTGTGAATTTTTTTTTCCCCTCTCAGTTTTAATATTATTAACACTTGGGCTGGTTTGAAAAGGTCAAAGTCAGCTTGAATGTCTTCTAATCTGACTCTTGGTAAAAAGCAAGCAAACAAGAAATCTCTATCCCACTGTAGCTGCTTTTGAACAGCAGAGCCTGATGTTCTTTAAAAAGGAGTTTGCAGTGTTTAGTGAGGTCTGGCTGATGGCCAGTGGGTGCTTGTGGGCAGGGAAAGGGCTCATGATCTCTGTTTTTGCTGAAGGTCCCACTTTTGGAATCAGGCAGACAAAACCCCTGCTTTTGCCTGAAAAAATTACCTTTGCAAGGAGAAGTCTGTGACCAGGATCCAGCTGCAGCTGCAGGAGCAAGAAAAGGAATAGGGCACGAGTGGATTTGTGGTTTTACACTGTGGAAGGTGATCCTGTTGCTGTTATTAGGAATAATGTGAAGTGCTGGAGAAGTGCTGAGAACGGGGCACACGAGTGAGGCCGGAGCAGGTGATGGCACACACTGACTTAGAAGGGAAAACCCTCTTTTTAGCATCAAACAGGTGGGAAATCTCCCAGCTCCTGTTCCTTGGTCCCAGTTTGGTCTTGGAGGAGCAGCAAGGGAATGCTGTGGCAAACAAGTGCCTGAGGTCTTTGTTCTTACAGGTTTGGGGGGGAAACTGCTGAAGGGAGGAGACAGGGGGAGAGGCAGGGTGTGAGCAGCAAGGAATATTAAACAGCCTCCAGGAAAGCAGGAGCTGGTTGTGGCTCCGCTCCAGGCTCTCCGGAGCGGGTGTTTTTCTGGGAAATGTTCTGGGATCTGCATCGGGTCGGAATCACTCACTTGGTGGGCGAGCTCCGCGTGTTCCTTGGGTGGGGGATGCGCCCTCAGGGAGCCTGGGAGGCAGCGTGGCCGTGACTCACGGCGAGCCTCGCCTTGTTGTGGGGTTTTTTTGTCTTTAAATGGAAGCTTTTTAGCAATTCAGGGGGGTTTGAGCAGAGCTGTTACCAAGGAAGCCGAGAGTGAATGAAACCCGTGTGCCTCAGGCCTCGGTGACTCGGGGCTCCCGCAGCTCCTTGTGCTGCACCTCCGGCTACCTGCGGTCACTCCGTGGCACCTGGTGGCCTTCCCTGTCCTCCCCTTCTGCTGCCCAGAGAGGTCTGAGCTCCCTGCAGGTCCCAGGACCTCCCCCCATGCGTAAGGTGAGGTCATGGAATCCTTAAGGTTGGAAAAGATCCTAAAGATCATCAAATCCAACCATCAGCCCACCACAGTGTCCACCACTAAACCATGTCCTCAAGTGCCGCATCCATGTGTTTTTTGAATATTCCAGGTGGTGGGTCTCAAGACAAGGGGTCCAGAAGGTGGTTTCACCTCACTTTGTTTCCCCTGTTGAACCAATCAATTTTACTTTTGGTCCACACAAGGAGATGCTAAGTGCTCCATGGGGATCACTGAGGCATTCCGGTTGGACATCAGGAGGAATTTTTTCATGGAAAGGGTTGTTAAACAGTGGCAGGGGCTGCCCAGGGAGATTTGGAGTCCCCAACCCTGGAGGTGTGCAAGGAAGGCCTGGACGTGGCACTCAGTGCTCTGGGCTGGTGGCGAGATCTTTCCCAACCTCAGCATTCCGTGATCAGGGGATGTGTTTTCTATCTTGAGCGTTACTAAAACTCTCATTCAGCCTTTTCCATGCCTCTGTTTGCCCAGCCTGGTGGAAATAGCTCTGTCAGGCTGGAAAACGCTCCGTGGGCCCTGGAGGAGAGAACGTGTAGGCACAGAATCTTTCATGGGCCCACCAGGAACGGGCTCTGAGTCTGTGTGGGAAGGTGTGTGTTTCTCCCCTCCTATTTTTGGGCTTTGCTTTGGACAAGCTGAATGAAGGAACGGTGTTGGAGCTGTCCTGGAGGTGTGTGGTCACCGTGTCCTCCCTGGGACACCCCTGGTTTGTTGGAAAAGCTGAAGGGGTTCAGCAGCTCTGCCCTTGAGCTCTGCAGGTGTGAAACAGCAGCATCCAAAGAGCCACTTCCCCCAGCTGGATTGGAAAATACCAAAATACCTGCTGTCACTGCTGTCCCTGATGCCCTGTGGATCACAAGGAGTTTGTTTCCTTGGATCTCAGCCTGTGACAATCACCTGCTCAGGAGGTGCTGAAGGCAGACAGGGGGGTCCCCAAAGAGACCCAAAAGTTGCCTGTGGGAAGTTCATGACCCTCAAGCAGAGACAGCCTTTTATTAAACGTGTTTAATGTTGTTGGATTAGGGGGAGGGTTGCTTTTTTCTCAATGATTATTTAATTTTGGGGGGCTGGGGTAGAACATGTCACACTTTGACATCCAACAGATTAAACACGAGCAGCAGAAACACCAAACTGATGTCGTGCCCTGGAGGTTCATCCCTTCTCCTGGATTTCACCCTCCAGTTCTTCAGTGATCCCTTCCCCCAGCCAGAAGGGATCCACTCTCAATACTCTCCATCTGATTTGTGGGATCACCAACTTTCCTTCTGCCCAGGGGAGCTCCATTTCCTCCCTGCTGCAGGAGGGAAGGAGAAGCCTCTGGATCCAAGGCAGGCTCTGTGGGCTCCTTCATTTTTAAATCGAGTTTCTGCTCAGAGGTGAATCGTTTCAGCTCTGATCCTCCTTAAAAGTGGTGATTAATCCCCTGCACAAATAGCTTTTTGCACAGGATCGTGTGCAAAAAAAAATACCAACATGGCACTGGGCATTTTTGCCCCCAGTAACGAGAGCTATTCATAACCCAGCATCCCTTAAAGATTCAAGTTACTCTGGAAGAGACAGCATTGTTCATAAAAACAATTCAGAGGTGCTCTGTCCCCCGGTTTCTGGTGGGGAAAAAGTCTTCAGAGAAAAGTAATTGTTGGCTTAAAACTTCAGCCTGCATTCAGCAGCAATCCATCACCTCCCAGTGTGTTTTGGAGCTCGGGTTACTCAATATTCAGGCTGGGAATCCTCAGTAGGGAAGAAGGGACCGGGGGCAGCATGAAATATTGCCAGCGAAATTCTCTCTAACCTGCTTTCATTTCGTGGCCTGCTCTCTGCTGAGAGTGGAGGGAAAAGGAACAAAATCAAAATTCTTTTTTGTTTGCAGTCCTGGGAAGAGCAGTGGGAGTGTGGCGACGTGGGGAGCTGCAGTCCCAGCTCCATCCCCTGGGATGCTGAACTGTCCCTGCTCCCTGCCGAGTGCCTCTGGTCCTGCAGAAGGCCCACAAAGCCTCGGTGTTACCACAGAGAAGGGGCTTTTTGAGGAGAAAACCCCGCCTTCTGGGAAAATACCATTTCTGAGCTCTGCCTCTGGGGCCTCTGCTGAGGGGCAGCCCTGGCACACTCAGGGGGTCGAGGCTCATTAGCCAAGTACTTAATTACAAGCTCTGCCGGTCTCAGCCCTGCCCAGGGGCTCTCCCAGCCCTGTGTCCTGCCTGCCGGGGCCCTTCAGTTTGGACAAAGGTTTGTGACACTCTTCGAGGCGTTTGCAGAGGCTCTTTTGCCACAGATGGTGCCCACATGGAAAGAGGGACGTGGGCAGGAGGAGGTCACATCCCAGAATTGTGTCCCTGAGAAATTGTTCTTTCTCTTTCTTTCTCTTGTTGATAAAAGAGGGTGTTTTATCCTGAGGATGCTTCAGCCAATCTGATTTATCTGAGCTATTCCTGAGTGTTCTTCCCTTCCCACTGACCTTGGAGGGGCCTGCATGACCTTCTCTCCTGCAGGGAGCTGAGGTGAAGGGAATCCAATGGCAAAAACCATTTCAGAAGGAGCAGGAGCACAGTTCTAGGAGGGACAGGAGGGATCTCAGCTGTCCTCCAAGTTGTTTTGTGCTGGGACATTCCTGAGTTCTGATCCTGCCCACAGATGGGGGGCTGAGCAGCAGACCCACTCCCAGTACAGAATTCTCTGTCCCAGAAGGTAATTTTATAATTTTATAACTTCTTTCTTCTTTTTTTAATAATGTTTATTTTTTCTTAACACCATTCCTGACCAACCTGTTTTTCCTTGGCTGTTCCTGCTGAGGGTTATCAAAGTGCAGATCATTTTCCAGCCTGGAGCGAAACCTCCCACACCCTAAAACCCATGAGCAGCACCACCATCCCCTGCTTCCAGGACCAGAGATCCTGACCCAGATCCTCAGCAGTGCTTTGGGTACCTCCGTGCCACTGAAATCCGTGGGAGTTTGATGCCTCAAGCCCTTTGTGGATGGGGATCCTGATGAAATTCCTGGACATCTTTGAGCTTTGCTGTTACAGACTGGGCAGAGCCTGGTGGCGGAGGGGAAGACAGGGTTTGGCAGAGAGCACTCAAGACCTTGCAGGTGGAATTTTGCTGCTGGAAATCTTCCCTGGGGTTTGGAGTGTGGCTGGTGGCCGTGGGCTGGGAGATAAAGTGCCTGAAGTCCCCACACCAAGTCAGGCATTGCCCCTGTGACCACCTGTGGACAGTTCGGGTGTGGATGGGATGTCTGGCTAATCCTGTACTGCGGTTAAGGCCTGTTCCAAATCCCTCTTTCACTGGTTTTCAGGGGCTTCCTCCACCTGAGCTTTGCAGGGAGCTGCTGGAGGTTTGGGAAAGGAACCTCACTGCGGGGTGGAGTCGAACCCTTGTGCTCTCCCTGTCCCTGTGTTACCTTTCTGATGGGTGTGCTGCTTTATCAGAGCCATAAAAATGGGCTGTTTCAGGACCAAAAAGCCCATCAGGCCCCACCTGGGTCATTCCACACACTCACTCCCAACAGGGACCACGGTCCCCAGCCTGGGAAGGGGGAGCAGGGCGATTTCCAGCCCAAACCCTGAGCCCACACCTCTCCTAAACACACCTGGTCTGTGGTTTCAGATGCCCACCAGTGCCTTGGCTTTGTCCCCACCTCCAGGAAACCTCCCTTTAGATCAGACTGGGAGAGAAGCCAACTGACAGCAAACTGCTAAGGAAGGAAACACAAAAGATTGCTGGTCCTTAAAATAAATGTAGTCATGAAGGCCATTTCAGGCCCCAGGGATGTGCCTTCAGCTGGGACTGGCTGCAGTTTCATGTTAATTTGCTGTGGTTACAGCCGCCTAAGGGGATGTGAATGCCAAGCCTTTCATTCCTTAATGATAATTTTTAAAAGCTGTTATTGATCCGTGTGGTTGAAGGCTTGCTGCAGCTTGGGGAAGCTGGGGAGGTGTCTGCTCTGCAGCACACACAGGGTGTCAGCGGGCTTAAAAACTCTCCTGACCTTTCCTAGCCACGGGGTGAGGAGAGCACAGCAAATCTCCTGCTGTTTGGGTCTAAAACTTCACATTATCGGAAAGTTCACAGAATCACGGAATGGTTGGGCTTGGAAGGGACCTCCAGGATCATCTCGTTCCAAGCCCCCTGTGGATCAGGGGTGGTCCTCATGGGGAAGCTGTGGATTCAGTCCCTGGGATCCTCACAGAGGTGGCTTCAGCTCCAGTTCCTGTGTTTGCCAGCAGGAGAAGGGACCAGGAGCTCACACCTCCTGCTGGGGAGGAGCCCCAGGACAGATCCTGTGGCAACGTGGCCCTCCAGCCTTCCAGGCCCTTACCTCCCTCCTTTCCCTGGAAATCTGCCTGTTGCGTGGGGTGCAGATTTGGGGTTTGAGTTCAGCAAGGCCTGGCTGCCTGACATGGCCCAGCAGGGGCTGGAAAGCTCCCACCAGTGGCACCTGCTGCCCTCAGGAGCTCCAGAGGGTCTGCTCACCCCGACAGACAGGCTTCTCCTGGCCTTTGGGAGAGGATCTTCTCTGCACATGGCAATACAGGGCTGCCACTGCAAAACACACCCAAATCCACCCTTCCTCCTGCCTCCTTTTCCACCACAAACTGGGAGATGAAGCTGAGCGAGGCCATCGTCCATCCACTGACCATCCCTGCTCCATCATCCCACAGCTGGGAACTTTCCTGCTTTGAGACACATTGAATCTGGCCCTTGTGCAGCTGCTGAGGTGGCAGGAGACCTCTTTATCCAGGAGAAACTCTGATTTGGTGTTTGGCCTTGCAATAGTTACTGTAAATTTGTTTGTTTGGAGGGAAGATTGCTCAGCAACCCCCAGGTGCTGTCATCATGTGGTCACCCCAGGCTCTTGAGAGATGGCAGGGGCACAGGAAAAGAAAACATCAGGATAATTTTATTTTATGGTTGTACCACCCCCTCTTTATCACTTACAGCTGGAAGCCCTTGAGTCAGTGCCTCTTCCTCCTCCAACTCCCCCTCCATCCCTTCAAACACTTTGAAGGGGTTTCAGTGCTCCTCTTCCAGCCAGTGAGTCACTGAGTGCTGTGTGTCTCCAGGCCCTGAGCTCGGATAAAAACAGGTGAGGATGCACAGAAACAGATTTCAGACTTTCTCTGCATAAAAATAAAGAAATATGCCTTTGCCCTTAGTGAGGACCCGGTTTTCCAAGTGCCCCATCCCTGGAAGTGTCCCAGGCCAGGCTGGTTGGGCCTTGGAGCAACCTGGGATAGTGAAAGGTGTCCCTGCACTGGATGACCTTTAAGGTCCCTCCCAACCCAAACCATTCCACGATTCCATAAGTAAGACTGGAATCCTTGTTTTGTCCCCAGTGTTCCATTCTGCAGCCGATTGCTTGGAATGCACATGGAGCCACCTCCTTGCCCTGCTGTGCTCCGGAATCTTCATCACCTCTCTCCCGTCTCTGCTGGTAGAGGCTGACAGTGTTGGATCCCTATCCCTGCAGCCCCCAGGAATTCCAAACACCCCCGTGCGGGCCTGCACACATCCATGCTGTCCAGGAGCAGGCTGCTCCTCTTCCCTTGGATTGGTATCCCATCGTGCTGCAGCCCGAGCCAGATAATCGATCAATAACCCGTGGCATGGAGCTGGCCCGTAACCCTGAGTTATGGGGTGGATCACGGAGCAGAGTGATGGAACAGGCTCTCACTTGGGGCATCGCTGAGGTTTATGTCTGCTGATGTCTTGTAGAATAAAAATAAAACCTGGCATAACATCCTGAATGTTGCTCTGATGGGGAAGAGGCTCCTGGCTGGATGCACTTGTGCAGTGATGTCCACGTCTCGTTGTTGTTGGCCATAATTATCTCCCTTGTTGGCAGGCTCAGGAAAGAGGTTGGAATTTGCCTTTGGATGCCTGACTACTCTTTTGCCTTAAGCCACAGGATCAAGACACGCCCATGAGGGTGTTTCCAACAGGGGCAGAGAATCACTTTTGGGTGCTGTTCATTCAAAACCTCTCATCGGGATTAAAGAGCAACAACAAGAGTTTTCACTCAGCTCTTTGTAATGGAAAGGAAGGAACAAAAGCAGCATTTCTTACACCCCCACAAGTTGTTTTTTGGATTAGATTGATGCTTCTGGGAACAACCTGTTTGCATACCAGCTAAAGCCTAGTCTTGCTAAACATCTTCATTAATTAACTCCATCTGGCTCGCCTGCCTTTAGATAGAAAAGATCTATTGCTTTGATCATTTGCTGTTTACATCTTTCTCACACACAATAAATACTGTGTGGCACAAAACAAACAAAAAGCCCTGAGACACGTTGAAAACCCTGTCAAACACTTACAGAATGTGCAGCCTGATCAAGAGTGAGCTCAGTTTCCCTTGAGGACAACTGAGCCTCAGCCTAAAACCACGTGCATGGCTCAAGGTGGGTTTTGCCACCTCCAGGTTTTTCTCCAGCACCTCCAAGAGATGAGGGTGCTGCCCCAAAACTCCTTTCCTGCAGACCTGTTCTTGCAAAGCCTTGGAGCGGCTGCTTGAGGTGGTGGAGGAGAGGGAGACTGTGATGGTGGCATCTGGGTGTCTCGTCCATCCTTCCTTCCCCACCCTCCCGGGAGGCAGAAAGGGATTTGCAGTGCTCCCTGTGAGCAACCTGTGAGTTTTGGGTGTTCTTCTGTGCCCAGGACGGTGTTGGCTCGAGCCTGGGGTGGGCACAAGGGGCCAGAAGGGACCGTGATGGGCAGACAGCCGAGGCCAGCTGGTGCAGGATGCAGTGCTGAGCAGGGTGTTTCGTGGGAATATTTGCACTGTCCTGCTCTCCTGGCTGTGTGTGTCCACGAGCAGAAACCCCACGGTGGATAACCCCAAAGTACAGGACCAGAGGGAGTTTCCTCCTGACCCTTTATCAGTTGGCAGCACCCTGGACTGGCCCCATTTCCCCTGGTGCCTCTCAGGGTGTCCTTGCAGGCTCCTCAGACCTCCCAACCTCCCCAGGTAGTGCCAGGGCTCAAGCTGCCATTTTCCGTGGCTGAGATGTGCAGGCTGACCCTGTCCTGCTCCGAGGGCCAGGGACCCCCCTCCTCTGCTTGCCCTGCCCCATTCCCTTCCCTGGTGCTCTCCCAGGGCTCTGTGGCCACCCCATAACATGAGCATCCCTGGCCAGCCGGGATGCTGGGGAAGGGGTTTCCATGGTGACTGCGCACTGAAAATCTCTCAGCAGGTTCTTCTCCCCGGTCTTTTCCTCAGCTTGGATGGCAGGAGGAGGTGGGAGAGCCAGGATAACCCCCAGGCTCCCCCACACCCCCCACCTGCCCCATCCAGCTGGGTGGGCTCCTGTCCCAGCCATTCCTCCTGGAGATGGGAAGGGGCCTCCTTTTTCTTCCCAAATGTAAATGTAAAATGTAAAAGCACATCAGGCACTGAAGTTTGGGGTGCAGGGCTGGGGGGGGTCGGTTACAGCTCTCCCAAAACTCTCCTGAGGGTGAGCAGGACTCTTCCCTCAGCCAGGAGCTGATCTCAGGGCAGGAGGGTGGCACTGAAGGGACCGTGCTGTTCCCAGCTTTTGGGGCTCCTGGGGATCAGCCTGGGGCCTGTTCTTTCCATACAGATTTCCTCCTTCAGCCCTTTCTGCCCCCTTCTCTGTTTGGACAGCTTCCACCCTTGGAGTGTGAGGAAGACCCTGCAGAGAGGTGGCATTTTCAGAGCAGAGGGTGCAGAAGAGCCCAGGGCTGTTTGTCCGTCATCAATAAAGTGGGAAAGAGATCATTCCCTGAGGTGCAGCAGGGCATAGTTGTGTCCCAGTGGTTACATTTCCTTATTTTCCAAAACAGGGTGACCAAAGCCAGTCTGTGTTTTGGGAAGGCCATGTTGGACAGGGCTTGGAGCAACCTGGTTCAGTGGAAGGTTCATTGGAACAAGATGAGCTCTGAAGTCCTTCCCACCCAAACCATTCCATGATTAAGAGTCATTTTGCCCACGTAAGACCCCCAAGGTCTGGCCAGTGGCTGGGAGGCTGCTCAGGGTGGTCTGAGGCTGTGACAGAGAACTGCCAGAGCTTAAAAGAATGTGTAATTGTGAGCTGGAGCTTGATCCTGTGCCCTGACCTTGTCTGGTTTGCTCTAATAGATGGAGCTGTGCCTGTCTGCTCCTGGCAGGGCAGCACGGGGTCGTGGTGGTGAATAATAGGGTTTGGGTTGACCTGAGGACACATCTGTCCACAGCTGCTGGGCTCTCCCCAGCGGTGCATGCTTGTGTGTGCTCTGATTTAAAAAGCAAATCTTTTTATCCCCGTTGTTTTCTCAGTGTCCCCGAGAGGGGAAAATGATTTAAGATATGGACAAGAAGGTGATACTGGGGTAATGAAGATACAGAGCAAAGGAAGGCTGGGGTTAGAGGGGTCAGGGGATCAGGACCCAGATTTTGAGGTGGGGTGGCAGCTTGGGGTGGTCAGGGAGAGTTCTGGGGTAGCTGGTGTGCACTGGTTTGGTGTGCACTGGTTTGATGTGCACTGGTTTGGTGTGCACTGGTTTGGTGTGCACTGGTTTAATGAGCACTGGTTTGATGTGCACTGGTTTGGTGTGCACTGGTTTGATGTGGTTTGGTGT